>MU870219.1:0-19840 GCA_036418205.1 Ostertagia ostertagi | reverse complement strand
AGGACGCCTCTTTGTGCTGATGACGTGATGCTCGCATGTGAATGACAAACATCTGCTCGAGCAACAGGTGCAAACCTGGTCCGACCGTCTGGCTATGTTTGGGCTCAGGTTGAATGTGAAGAAGACAGAGTACTTGACCACCGATTTGAGTGAGCCAGGCTCTATTAAGATCAGTGGCACTGAGCTCACACGTACAACATCATTCAAGTATCTTGGGTCGGCAATCGCGTCCGACGGCAGCCTGATCTCTGAAGTAAACTCCCGGGTGAGTGCAGCTTGGTCCAAGTGGCGCTCGATGACCGGCGTTCTCTGCGATAAGAAAATACCAGAGCGACTGAAATCTAAGATCTACAGAACCGTCGTCCGACCAGTCGCCATTTACGGAGCAGAGTGCTGGCCCGTGACTAAAGAAGTTGAAGGCTCGTCTCAGTGTAATGGAGACAAAAATGCTGCGCTGGACTGCCGGGGTCACGCGTTTAGACCACATTCGCAACGATACCATCAGAAAGCGGTTCGGTGTGGCTCCCATCGCTGATAAGATGCGCGAAGCTCGCCTGAGGTGGTACGGTCACGTCCTTCGCGCTAATGATGAGAGTGTCCGTAAGATCGGTCTAGACTTTAACGTGCCAGGAAAGCGGCCAAGAGGACGCCCGAAGCAACGATGGCTTGATACGTTGCATGAGGACTTGAAATTAGTTGGCCTTCACCCCGATCAGGCACATAATCGGGAAAAGTGGCGTCGCATACCAGAAAAGCGGACCCCGCCACAGGGTGGGACAAACGCTAAAGAATAAGAAGAAGAAGTTTATTTGTTGATATCGCTGCATGTAAAGGTACAACTAAGGGGAGACGAAAAAGACATTACTGCAGAACATCATGATCAAAAATCAACAAATAATTGATTAAGGAGTAGGACCTGTATTTAAATCATATTCCTAGCTTGCCATCAAAATTGGGTAAGGATAAAAGGGATAAAACATTCGGCGTTGATCAATCTCTTTTTGGGATGCGGCACGCATTCTACTTCCATTTCACATTCGTAGTGGCATTTGAATGCGATGTGGCCTATACAATGACTTGCGGGGGCCAGCCGATGTACAAGTCAGTGTTTTTATCCTCCCAGACAAGTCTGATACCAATTAACCCAAGCCGGAGGGTTGTAAGGGGCCTATGGGGTATCGTTTTTCTGTGGTAATGGAGGCGGAGCTTTTTCCGCGGAAGATTCCTTTAATTCGCTAACACACAAGGATTCTTGCGGTATGATGAACATATGGTAAGGTCGCAAGTCAGAAGAGTGGTAGAATTTTTTGAAAGAAAAACGGCAAATTTGAAGAAAGGCTGGAAAATGTAATGTTCGATATCCAAAAAAAATTTAGAAAATTTCGGTCGAAGGTACTGTTTTGCAGCTATACCTCTGCTTCCCCTTACACATTTCGTTTGTACCTTGGAGAGAGGAGGGGAGGGAGGGATGTTGGATGTGTGTCGGGTTGGATGAAGTTTAAAGACACGGACGCTATCGGCATCAGCTAACCGGCGTGGAGTGCGGTGAGGGTTGGGGGGGGGGTGGTGGGAGGCACAGGCTAGTCATACATCTCAAGTTAGGCGAACTGCTCGTTTGACCCTGGTTTGACGGTCGTCTAAAGTGATCCTGTTCGGCTAGGAAACTGTTTCCCTTAGAAGGCAAGCGCCGGGACAAGGAAACTGGAGCAATCATTTTCATAAGTAGAATTGAGCTTTTTGTCTCCGGTGCGCACTGACACTGCAAGTACAAATTCGCCAAGGGCTCTAGGATCCCACCGTGCTCCCTCGTGATTTCTGCCTTCTCTGGTCGCAGCGAATTTTTGCTCTGCCACACCCGACCTGACAAAAGGCTTAGGCTCTTGATTTCAGTGTTTTCGATGGTTTCGTTTGCTTTTCTACCTTCGGCCCACTTCGCATCCCCATCTTCATTGTTGAGTACACTTGCACGCCAGTACATCCCTTTTTCAAAACGCTGTCTGTCTTCAGATACTTCTTAGGTTGATTATTCATTCATTAGAAGAAAAAAATAAAACTAGAGATTTTTTATTTGAAGATTAGGTTCTCAATTTTAGTGGCGATGGTTTCATTTGCTTATTGACTTTCGGCCCACTTCGCATCTCCACCTTCATCTCCACTGGGCACACTTGCACGCCATTTCATGCCCTTTTTTAAAAACCTGGTTGTCTTCAAAAACTTTGCAGGATCATTATTCATCCATTAGCAAAGTGAAAGGGCGCTGGTGATCGAATGTGCAGAGTACTTTCACGTGACCATATCAATTTGACCGGAGATTGCTTTAGCTCTCATTTCATAGCAGAATGCACAATTAATCGCCTTGGATATTGGTTTTTTTCAACCGCAACTCAGTAATCAGAACAAGCGTTGAAAAAAAATCATATTAAGCGAGAACAACTTTAATCAAAAAATTGAGGTGAAAAAGATAAATAAATGAGCAACATTAGAACCTGTTGTCGCTGCATCTTGAGCACGGAAGCATGTTTGGATTACTCAGGTTTCGACGCGTTTTCATAATCATGAGAGTTTTCATAATAAGTTTTCATCGTCGTAAGCTGTTGTTATCCAAAGACACTTCTGAGCTGAGCTCCGTTCTGATCTTTATTCTTATTTCCTTACTGAGTTATATTTTCTACTAATATTTCTGACTATATGGGCAAGCACTGGTTTTATACGACATCATAGCTTTCTCGCCGAAATGCTCTCAATAAACCACGCTCACTTGTTCTCATCGCAGTGTTACGAGTACCTACCGCGACTGGGTCCCTAGAAAATTTCCTGTCGTGGTTGAGATAGCAAAGCTCATAATCGAAGGTGGGGTGGTGATGTCTCAGCTCGGAGTGTGCGGCAAGGGAGTTGATACCTTCGCTTGACTGCTTCAACCGCTGCCATTCTTACCAGTGGCGTCGGTGCCCTCTTGCGTGCGACGTGCTTCTCGCGTTTTCCCTCTCCTCGCAGCGCTGTGTCTCTCCGTCGTAACACGGTCGCCTCGCAAGAAAATTTCAGTGTTTTCTATGGTGCTTTTGCTTTTTTTCCTCATTTTTTGTGCCTTTAAGCGCATCTTTGCAGCCATTCATGAAACTTAATTCATTTCTGGGGCTAATTTTGAACGTGGTCGTATTTCTGGAGAGCACGGGAAGATTATTTCCAAGAATTAGGAGAATTTTTTTGAGAAATCTGGAGAAAGTTATAGAATTTTAACTGTGCCAAACTTGGCTGTCTCAACAGTCAACAGTCATCCATGGCCCTTCCCCTACTTCTCTCCGTTCGGCTCAACCCAGATTTGATTACACTGTCGGATCCCAGCTTTATCGACCTCCTCACCTCACCCCTTTCTAAAGCGATACCATTGATATGACCTTCTCTTGAAACCATTAAATACTGTTCCCTCATCGTCGATCTTCGTTACATGCTTGACCCTACTCCATATTCAAGCTCAGTGATGAGAAGGCTCCGCAGAGTGTCGAAAGATGGTGCCGATAAGGAGCGATTTTGTGACACACATTCGTGTCCATTTGCACATGAACACCCCACGCACGTATGTGCACGTACACACACTACCGTACACACTTGTGTATACACAACTTGCTAGTTTTTCAATGTTACTCATAACGTCTATGACTTGAATTTTTTGATTCTTCGGCTTAAAATAGAATATTGATCATTCTATCGTGGTGACGTCATCATCGCACATATTATTTGTAAATATTTCCAGCTCTTGGCTCCTGTAGTGGGTTCCCCATGCTGCGTACAAGTCGATCAATCGAACATCATCGTGGTGACGGTACGTTTTTTGACAGTCGATGTATACTCTCGTAAGCCTATTTTGTGGTTAATGATCGCATCAAGCGAAGTGTGACAAACATTGGATGATAAGGGAGATGATTCAAGATCAAAATGCGCCATTTTGGGGGAGTAGTCGTTCTATTGAAGCGATTTGCTGAATTTGACACGGAAAACACATGTGACAAATTTCACTGTGAATTATGATCTTTCCATGAGTGAAATTGGAGGCCTCATTCCTCCTTCATCTGCATAAAAGTAGTTACTTACAGTATCCTCAGAGTTCTCTTAGAAGTACTGTTTTTGTAGAAATCGATAGTAACTTGCTCATTTCTAATTTCTTCTCTCAAAAGCTTCTATACAAACTAAATGATCGTAGCGTTCGACGTTGAGCAATTCTTTTGGCGTGCGCCGCGCATTCTAGTCTCGCTCAAAATTTCGTAGCTGTTCGAATGTGTAGCTTCGCTCATGTAATGATTTGTACAGGTGGGGGAAGGGTGGGGGAAGCGCTAGTTGTTGGACGGAACCCCAAGTCGTGGACCGAGTCATTTGTTCATCGAAAGCCTACACGCCTGTAGGTGGTAAACTCGTGCCGAAAGTGGATACGGTCTGTGAGCTTGAGCACCGCCCTACCATTTCGGCGCAAAAAGTACATGGCGCTGAGCTAGTTGAAGATAATGTTAAGGCTCGTCTCGTCCCTTTCTCCATTTCCTTGCATTCGGTAAAAGACTAACTAAGCTAGGCTCTGATTTACGCAAGGTTGTAGGGTGTACTATGGGGACTTGGTAGGACTAGAATTAAGGTAGTGGTTGAGAAGTAAGCAGATGCGGGTCATAAGCAGATCGGATCGGTTAGTAGTTTGAGCTGCTTTATTTATTTTTTATTTATTTATTTGTTTATATATTTGAACTGCACTTTGGCGCGCCCAATAAAACCAGAGCTCGTGTTAGTTGAACATGAAGCGAAGGAAAAAAAAACAACACCGAGCAATTATTTAAATGAAACCATGCTTTACTGTGTCGTTAGGTGCTTGCATTTTGATAGGCTCCGAAGACTTCATGGTATGATAATCTGTGTGAACATTTCAGGCGCTACAGTGCGTTGCAAAATCATAGGACACCCCCCAAAAATATGAATATCTCGGCTTCTAGAAACGTCGTTCATCGCAACCTGTAAAATCAGAACCGCCTTATGAAAAACCTATACTCACAAGTTACCAGCTTATCCGATTAGTTTTCCGTATTTTTAGATAAATTTTTTGATTTTGGAGCCGTTGCAAAATCATAGGACACCCCTCAGAATTCTCTTTACTGTGAATTTTTTTAACCAACCATCAACGGAAGTAGCTCTTATTAAGTGTATGGCAACTCTATTGGAACTGCGGTTTCGAATGATCACCTCCCCTCCGTGAGTGGAAGCCAGACGATGCTTTTACATGCGCCTTATGGCTCTACCACGACCATCGAAGCCATTTTTGGAGCTCAAGGAAAACCGTAGCTTGGTACTCCAAACTCTCACTACGAATAGAAATAAGAGAGCACCAGGATAATCACAAGACCTCCCCGAAAGGATCGGCATATAACTCGAAGACTACATCGAACAAAATCACCATGCACGCTCAGTTGGTGTCATCTACCAAAATCATTGATATGGACAACTAGCGTAGGGTCCTGCGAAGCGTGCTGCCATGCTCGTTAGGCGTTGTGACTGAAAGCGGAGAAGAGAAATTCAATGAAAGACCGGGCCAAGGCAGGGCTTTGTTGAGCAAACTTCCGTTCAGGTCAATAAAAATTTTGTTTCTCTGAGACCGCTTTTCTGGATACAAGTACTTGATTTCAATGGTGCAGATGATGCTGTTCATTATTAGAGGAATAGGCCAGGATTCGACGATAATCCTTCACCAAAAATCTCGTGGCGGTTTCCTAAGATATGGGGATGCGTTACCTCATCCCGAGTCCCACACCTGGAGTTTCTCTTCTCATGTTTCAGTCACAAACCAGGGTCAACCCTATCGTTGGTACTATTTGGAAATTTTTTACGACCCCCCCCCCTTCATGGGCGAATTGATACGACCCCCCCCTGTGTGTAATACTTAATAAATACTGTGTAATACTACAATTCATGCACACATTTTTATTTTTCTACTCTTCTTCAACACAGAGCACCTACAGCGTAGGTGCGACTACAACTACAACTACGTCCAAGCTCCGCCAAAGGCTGGTTTGCTTACCTCAGGACTAAGCCTTGAAGAGAGGACGGATCTCTCAGGTCCGTCCTCTCTTGGAGGCTCCAAGGCTTGGTTCTGAGGTAAGCATCAAGATGAGACGGGCCGATGGAACTTGGGCGCTCATCCGATGAGGGGGGGGCTATGTGATGCAAGTTCAAGTGGAAATGAAAAGAAATGGAAACGCGCATTGATCGCGTTTGAAATGTGGTGGATCGCGCCCTGGGAACGGTCGTGGCAATGGGGCGCGTTTGCTGATCGATTATTGGTGACGAATGGGATATTGAAATGTAAACAAATTTTTTCTTCTTAAATTTTCAGGTTCCTCGGAAGACGGGGGTGGATTTTGGATCACCGAGGCTAATCCTTCTTATGTAGAGCGGATTTATTCTAAAACATTCTGGAATGAATAAGTAATTGATCAAGAAATGGAATTGCACTACAATTTTTACCTTCCACTTTCTAGCCCTATAACTTTCTTCGTATTCAAGTTTTGCGGCGAAGTGATTTGATTTGAAAAATTCAAATTATTTTCTCTCCATTCATATCTAAATTTTCTTTAAAGCTAATTTAATAAAAATTTAGCACGTTGGAACTTTTTCCTGGTCAAACGCGACTTTTCAACCTTCACACGATCATAACTTCTCTCAAAGTTAGTCATTTGGGAAGCTGAACGCGCTATGAAAAACTAGAGGATTCGAGCTTTCTAACAAGTACCCTAACATTGCTGAAAGGTCAGTACTTCAAAAATTAGTCCCGTTGGGACTTTTTGGGGGGTTCGCGGAACTATTTTTCTGAAACCGCGACTTTTCACCTTCAAACGATCATAACTTCCTTCAAACTCATTTATTTGGGAAGCTGAACACGGTATGAGAAACTAGAGGGTTCAAGCTTTCTAACAAGCACCCCAACATTCCTGAAAATTCAGTACTTCGAAAAATTAGTCCCGTTGGGACTTTCTTTTGAAGGGGCATTCTTCAAGTCATTTTCTTAAGAACGTGGGTTTTTCTAGGTTTCACAGGCCGCAACCTCCAGGGAAAACAATATCGTTTTGACCATAGGATGTGTTAGAATGCTTCGAGCACGTGCTTGCAGTGGCATACCCTGCTTCGGTGTGCGCCATGTCTCGGCCGCGCTTCTGATTCGCTGATTCGATTGAAAGGTCATTTAGAAGGAACCGGATTACAGATGCTCTACTATCAATTTTCTTGCGTAAACAAAGTGGTGGACCATGGTTTCTTAGGCAGTACTCCAGCTAAAAATTAGTTTCATATATGATTTCGTGGGTGGACACATGTCATGGTGCGCTTTTTTTTTGAACGATGCTAAATGTCTTGCAGCTACTGTTTACCTTCCTCTATCATGTTCTTTCTGAAACATGCTTGTGTATGGGATGCATATTGAAGTCTTATTGAATTTGGAAGCAATTTCGAGATGCCGATCCGCCGACCAGCGAGATAGTACGCCCCCCCCCCTCCAACCTAAACCAAGTACGACCCCCCCCGTTGGTACTTGTACCAACGTAGGGTTGACCCTGGTCACAAACGCCTAATGAGCATGGCAGCACGCTTAGCAGGACCCTACGCTAGTTGTCCATACCAATGATTTTGGTAGATGATTTCGCCTTCATCCGCTTTCTGCGATAGAGCTGACACCAACTGAGCGTGCATGGTGATTTTGTTCGATGTAGTCTTCGAAGTTATATGCCGATCCTTTCGGGGAGGTCTTGTGATTATCCTGGTACTCTCTTATTTTATCCGTAGTGAGAGTTTGGAGTACCAGGCTACGGTTTTCCTTGAACATCCAGAAATGGCTTCGATGGTCGTGGTAGAGCCATAAGGCGCATGTAAAAGCATCGTCTGGCTTCCACTCACGGAGGGGAGGTGATCATTCGAAACCGCAGTTCCAATAGAGTTGCCATACACTTAATAAGAGCTACTTCCGTTGATGGTTGGTTAAAAAAAATTTACAGTAAAGAGAATTGTGAGGGGTGTCCTATGATTTTGCAACGGCTCCAAAATCAAAAAATTTATCTAAAAGTACGGAAACAAATCGGATAAGCTGGTAAACTGTGAGTATAGGTTTTTCATGAAGGCGATTCTGATTTTACAGGTGTCGTTGAACGACGTTTCAACGAAGCCGAGATATTCCACATTTTTGGGGGTGCCCTATGATCTTGCAACGCACTGTATTCACGGAACGAGGGCAAGGTGTGACCTATACCTTGGCGGGCTCTTTTAAATGTTTTTCGCATTTTAAGAAATGGAATCGGCGTCTTTACGTCTAGATTTTCACCATCAACAAATTGAGATTCACAACACGTTTCTGCCTTTGGTGGAGACTGTGTGTTACATCTCAAAAAGGCACGGTATGTTCCTCTACCGAAATAAAGAAATAACCTCCGCAGGCCGACCTTCACCATTTATCTGCCCCTGCTTTAAAGGCAGCTCGCATGGTGATCTCGAGCATTCTTCTTCTCTCTCTCTGATTACATTCATGCAATAACTGAACAACAGTCTATTTCAAATTATTATATATTGGGCTGGAGAGCGTAATAGCGCGCTTGCATTTTTCATTTCTTCACACAAACATTTGAAGCAAAAAATAAAAACATAAAACTAATCAGTGATCTTCACTTCGTCATTATTACAACTTCGACTGCATTTCGCACGAGATCACCGGACGTAGAATTTCAAAAAAATATTGAGCTCACTTTCGGGGTCCTTCTTATTCTCAATTTGTACGAAATTAATAGGGTTCTGACTTAAGCGTAATAGGTGGGGTCGGATAGAGCAAGGTTTCGTTTAGAAGAATGGATTTGAAAGAACTTCCATTTTGACGTTTTTTCTTATTTTTTCGAACCGAGAAACAGCAGCTGTCGAAACGCCGATTTTTGCTGTCTGGATTTTTCAACTTCTAAGCTCTATACTTGGGTACATCTACATTGTTGAAGAAAAAGACAACCACGGTTTCGTAGAGCGAGAAGAATACTTTCGAAGGTTATGAGTAGTTTTTCGAAGGGTTCTTATACTGATTGGATTTATAAGCTTTAAAAAAACGCTACGGTATTATGCTCCAACATAAATACAAGAGCGTACACTAACAACGCGCGCACACACTGGTCATCTAATTACCTAGAAGCACAGGAACAGAATTAATGAAGTGCGAAGGAGGCATTAATTCAAGCCATTATCCTGCTTCAAAGCTTGAGAGCTCCGTTTGGTGTTATTTTAGTTTCTGATCCATCCTATTCCGTGCTCTTGTCTTTGCCTATCTCGACTTCAACAAATTTGCTGCAATTATGTTTTGTACTGTATGCCGAACGAGGTTTTTAAGATGGAATCTTTATTGACTGGCCTGACGTTTCGACAGCTTCGTCTTCTTCAGAGGCCTGGAGATAGTCTGAAGCTTTTGATTCGTTCGTATAGCATACAAGTACATAAACATAATTGCAGCACCATTTAAACATCAAAGCAGAGGTTTTCCACCCGAAAGGACGGACATGGAGACCTGCTTTCACAAACTCTTTCCCTATTTAATTTCTTGCTCTCTTTGATAAGGTATTCTCACTGTCCTTCTAGCAGAACCACTTTCATCTTACAATAGGGCATAACATCGAGTTGAGTTGATTTTGGGAGTTGCAGCTTCGAAGACCGACAAGATAAGGCTGCATACACACATTTCAGTTGTCGGTGCAAGCTCCCACAACACCACGCAAACATGCCGAGAGACTTACGTAGTCGAGCGGGCGTAAGCTCGCAAATGATAAGAAATGGAACTGTTCAGCGAAATTCGTAGGTGTGACGCCCCTAATTTTTGAAACTCTAGATTCTTCTGCACCGCTGTGTACAGGGAACTCCACAGCATTATCCTCGTAGAAACCATGTATCTGAGCCCGGGTGGTAAGGTTAAGGCAGGATGTGCAGCAAAGTCGAAGAGATTGCCTCAGAGTCAGATGTTTGTCCTTTCACTACTCCATCGATGTTCTTATATGCCGCTCGTTTCCTCCTACTCATCAATGGAGCTAGGTCGTTGATCAGGTTGATTTCGCGACCAAGGAAGCCACAGCTTGCAGAACATTTGGAAACGGCCCTTCCGTTGAACATGAACGGGACATCGTGAACCTGTGTGTCTCATAACATCCTTGTTAGGTTAGCTCAGACCAATATTAACACAGAAGCAGCCGAAGTAGCTAGCATTCGCTCTGCTTGCTCGATGTTGAGTGTTATGAGCACGACGTCTTCACCAGAGCGGAGATGGTGCAGTTGTTGGTCTTCGCTCCCATTTCCTCCCATTCCAGTTGACGCATCTCAAAAGCGGCCGTGGAACGACTGGGTGAGGTGGTGTTCTTCCCGTTTAACTCTTCTCCTTATGTCGATAATGGCTTTTCAGTACAATATTGCGGTGGGCGGCTCAGGGGT
Organism: Ostertagia ostertagi; assembly: GCA_036418205.1. Classification (NCBI taxonomy): domain Eukaryota; kingdom Metazoa; phylum Nematoda; class Chromadorea; order Rhabditida; family Trichostrongylidae; genus Ostertagia; species Ostertagia ostertagi. Next base: position 9,376 of record MU870219.1, on the reverse strand, counting down.
TGTCTCGTATAACTTCAGCGATTAAATCGATAGATTCGCACGGGTTCAAAGGTACGACGCGTATGGTGCTCACTTGCACGCAGTGACGATAAAAACCTGAGAAATCCAAGTCAAGAAAGCGCAAACTGGACCGCCTTTCTTGGCCGTTCTTTTTCACTCATAAACAAATAGTTAACAGGTAACAGCTCAGAAATCGGACGTATGAACGCGTTTGGTAGCAGCATGTCCCAATCGAGTTGCTCCAGTTGTGCCGCTGCTGGCAACGCAGCTCGTCCAAATCACCAAGTAAACTAGTGGGCGGATCGCTTTTGGGGGCGGAGTGCTTTCGAAGTCCTGCTCAGCAACCAGCGCACCTTTCGTCGTGGAAGCGCCACATCTCGCTTCCTTGGCAGCCAAGTAACTGCTTCGTGTGGTGCATATGCTTCCCCGATGCGCTTCCTCTTTATCGTAATCGCTGCCTTTAAAGGTTCTAAATCGACCACAGCGATCATAGTTACAGGGTATTAGTATGAACCATAGGGTACAATGTGGCTCGACAATGCTAAAAGAAAAAACACCTGTAAACGCTCTGAGTAAGGCCTTATTTATGCTGATCTATGTCCGTTGTACGACCCTTAGAAGAAGAGGGAGTTAGAGAATGGGAGTCTTTGGTGGCATGCGAGGATGGGAAGTAGAGATGAGCTGAGGGGGGCGTTCGACGGTGGAGGCGGATGTAAAACCACTTGGGCACAATGTCGTCGTTTCTGGGGCGCCTTTTCAGCAGTAATGACACATATGTTCTCCAGTACCAGTTCGTAGTGTTTGCGTAAATATATTTGCTAAGGATGAAGCAGTCAGCATTTTTCAACTCCTTTCTGTAAAGCTGCACATGTTTGGCTTCCATTCAGAATCGCAGAGGCGGCGCTACAATGCGCATTTTGCTTCACCTAAGGGACCGTATAATCTAATTAGTACTGCTTCCTCCTAGGAGTGCGTAATACCGACTCATAAGAGATTTAAAGATAGTTTGACCTAATGAGTTTTACCCGAGATATGACCCATAGTCATGCGATTTATTTTGGTATAACTTGCCACAACTCCACTTCTGCTCAGCACCCACAACATGAAAAACAGAGGCTGGTGTTCAGTGCATATCTACCATCTCTTATTGTGTGAGCACTGCAGCAAGCAGATTCTTTCGGTTTTCATACACTCTCCTCATACTAAGATTACGATAGTGTTTAGAGGGGGGTTAAAGGACAGGTGGGGGTGCTCGTTGGCATGCCAATGGCGAAAAAAGCACAGAAATCCGTCAAGAGAACACAAATAGGACACCTTTAGCCGTTGTTCCCTCTCTAGGACGGGCACCGGCTCAAGAAGGCGGACGTATGGACGAGTTTACCGCAACGCGTTTGGTGGCACCATGCCAAACCACGCTCCATCGAGTTGCTCCAGTTGTGCCGCTGCTGGCAACGCAGCTCGTCCAAATCACCAACTAAACTAGTGGGCGGATCGCTTTTGGGGGCGGAGTGCTTTCGAAGTCCTGCTCAGCAACCAGCGCACCTTTCGTCGTGAAAGCGCCACATCTCGCTCTCTTGACAGCCAAGCTACTGCTTCGTGTGGCGCATACACTTACCTGATAAACTCCTTCTTACCGGACTCGCTTCTCCCAGAATATTTTGGAGAGTTACATGCTTTAAAATTCTACGCAAATATTTATTGTGCCGATACTTTGAATGAAGCCTTCTATTTTTCGTGGTGATAACTTGAGAAATTAAGGCTTCGTCAATATGTACAGTGCAACAAGCCCGATGAACGAATCCGATTCCGAGAATGGCTCTGAACAAGGTGAGCTTATAACCTATCTATCTCAAACCTCACTGGATCATGTGGTCTTGGCAGCATAAGTGCTCCGCTGTGAAATAAACAGTCCTAAGCATACATCGTGGTGGTAGTGATGGTATGATTTGAGTTGACTTCGTCACAGTGGTACTCACTGACAGCATACTGTAATACGTTTACACAATCCTTAATCACTGGGTTGTTTATTGCATCCAAAAATGATAATAAAGATTCAAGATGAACCACTAGTGAGGTAAAATCAAGAAAAATATCCCTCAAAATGTGGAAAATAATAACTAAAGAAAAAGAAGTGAGACAGTATAAGAGGTATTTTACGCCGAGCAGAAGCAACAATTTGAGAAGAGAGAGCATATCAGACTAGCGAGACACAGACAGACCGCGTTAGCCGTTCCCAGAGGAGTAACAGCTTATCATCGAACGATAGCATCACTGTTAAGCTCTAAAGCTTTATACAAGATGAGATAAGTTTCGGATCGCGATTTGTGGCGAAAATCAGCAGTCAGTGAAGCAAAATCAGTGGCAAGCTTTGTAATGCACCTTCAAGCACCAAAAACAATAAATCATATATTTTGTAGGCAATTTCATCCTGTCATAAAAATGGACCACTCTACTTAGCTCCAGCTTTGAATGTGTCTTCAAGGGCAGTGGGTACCTTGGCCATCAGGGACGGGGTGAGGGGGGATAGTATTGAAGGAAGGGGATGGCCGAATAGGTTCCCGCAGAAATTGAGGAAAGAATTATCATATGAACTTACGAAGCCAATACAAAGCCAAACTGGTTGAAGCTTCACCAACACCGCTTTCTCCCATTCGTGTAATTACTGACTTTAATAGTAATTCTGTTCATGAAAGAGGTCAACGAAGCCTTTTGAAACTTTCTTTGTCCCTCTCTTATAATTTGGTTTGGTTTCGTTTTATCTGAGCCTCATTCTTAAATTATCAGCGTCCCAAGAAATTCTTCTGTTCATGTATATGTGATTACCAAGACACAATTCTTTAGTAGTGGGAATATAGATTGGGTTCAGCCTTTCTGTCTTCATATCGGCGATGTGTCAAAACACGTCAGACTGTTTGATCAAGGTGACCCCACAAGCGCTAATCCAGCGTTACCTAGCAGCATATCGCAGCAATTCTTCCGTGTCGAAGTCTTCAAAGTCTATGGGTCGTCTCGTTTGTGAGGGTAACGGTTAGAGTCAATACAATTCGATAGCTTTTCTTATCATTGAATGGTTGATCATGATATGCTTGTATAACACCTTCTTCCCACGCAGTAGCAGGGGGGAAATATTATGATTTCCTCAGAGTATCCAGTGGTAGATAGTTCTGGACGTTAAGTAGTTTCCAGTCACATTTACGTACACTTTTCAAAGCCTATAAACATTTTTGAGTCCCTCGAATCTCCTTCGGAATCAATTATGACTGAAGGTTTGAATCACTGGAAAGCTCGCTGTAAATTTTGATGTATAAAGATGCATCGAGGTCATCACTCCGAAGATTTTCCATGGAACGGAAATTTAACGTAATCCAGGGAAGTAGCCAACCCTCAGCGACCTTGTTTGGGATTCGGCGCAAGTACTAATTAGCGTCTCGCGTGGAATACAATAGCGTGATCTCCTTGTAGAGTGGTAAACTTCCGGTTGCAAAGTGGATAACTGAATCACGACTGATCTTCTTACGGTAGGATCCATGGCGCTCTATGTTGGGATTCCTCGTAGGGAAGGGGATCCTTTTTGACTCTTCGGGGAGGAGATAATGATGGTATGGTTGTGTGGTCTCAGAAGAGTGAATAGGACCCGTATAGGATTTAAAAGCTTCTGTGGTGATTTCTTAGATTTTTTGGGAAATTTTTACGAACCTTTGAGAATTTCACGTAAAACACACGTTTTGCTGTGTTGAGTATTCTATACAAGGGTTGGGGGAGGCAAAAAGAAGATATTTTGCCTATGTCACACTTTAGCGATTTTTCTTCGCAGAGATTGCCGCGTTGACGGGAGTTCCTCAGCAAAGTATTCCCTAAATGTCCCTCTATAAGTAGACGCAGGCCCTCCTTCACTGCCCTCACCGTCTTCAGAATATGACGTCATCTGCCATCGTCGTCGAGCTCAAGGAAGGCTACTATCATGGCTCCGGTTTGAAGCTAGCGTGCAATTTCTTCAAATGGTCATCTGATTGTGGTTTCCAGGAGATAGTAGCTCCCAATATGCAAGCTTCCGCCTCCCCACGGCTATCTCTTACGATTCCCCCCCCCCCCTCACAGCTGTCATCTCACGAAACCTCGTAATTCTATTGTACGACCCATCGAGAAACCGTTGAGTTCGATCCGTGCATCATGTTTCCGTGACAGATTTTTCTGACGTCATCCGCGTTGAAGGTTATTATGAAATTCTTCTGTTAATAAAACATGCTCCTCAGTTATAATCCGAGAGCATACGAAGTAAAAGCAAAGTGTGGGTTCAATTTTGAATTTGGAGGCAAAAATGCCTTTTCACTGCCGCCTTCCTTTATATACCTCCCACTCTCTGTGCTTACCACCACTCAACTTGACAGACAGACATTTTTCTGGCATGTCAGGTTGAGTTTCAGGAAGGATTGAATAGTATGAGGGTAAGAAGCATGATTAGTCGTCCTCCGGCTGATCCAGGCAGAGCCGTATCTTGAAGTTAAAGGGGTTGTGGTGTGAGGAAAGGGGGCGTTTTCGTTGTTTCGACGGCCTTTTGGAAATTTAGGTGGAATTTCGACAGATGAAATGATGAAACAGACAAAATCGGAGCACCTGCCATTTCTTGAGACATATTTATGCTAATGATTGGATTTGCCATTTCTTGAGATTCGTTTTGATCCTTCTGCTCCCTGCCACCCACAATCGACAGTAATTTTGGAGGGAAAAGTGGGTGTGGACGGAGCGTGTCGACTGGTTGCAGAATCAAATTTTCTAGCAAATATTATAGAACATTTATGGAGTTGAAGTGTGGTAGAGGAGAGACGCAAAAAAAAACTGAAATTTGGGAGGACTGATGGCTGACCTTGGTAGGACCACTGAGATGAGGATTTGAGGTTGGGGTTTTATCACTTTGTTTGGGGTTGTATCACTCAATGGGCAAGGGTGGGGTCAGAACATTACAGCAATATCAATATTAAATACAACATAACTAATGTAAAACAATAGTTCAAGAGAAAGATATGAAGCTGTCGCAAAAATCTTTCAGTGGAAGTAATTACGACGACGATTACTAGGTAGGACGGGATTTCGTTCGGAGTGTAGACGATATTTAGGGTTTTTTCAGACCTTGAGTATGGTCCTGGAATTGTCGAAAAGCTTCGAGAGAAATTCCAACGCTTATCCGGGATGGTTAGCCGTGACGCTAAGGTGAATATGTTTTTTTTTCATCGGACTAATCATAGGTACGCGAATTTCCTATTGAGGGAGAGTAAAAAGTGTTATTTGTTAGGTTTCTCCCCACGCAACCGGAAAGAGATGCCCATCAGTGGACGACATCCTCTCGACAGCCGGAGAGGAGCCAAGGTAATGCGTTTTCTCGAAAAGCAGTTACAATAAAAAATCTGCAAGGTGCAGCAAAGGCTCACTTTCACAAATGTGGGCGGTGTTGATGTTGACATCCTACGGCCTCAAAGACAGTGAGTACGGTAAGCTGATTCTGCAATAAGGAAGTTTATGCAACAGCTTAAGCGGTAGTCAGAGCAAAGGAGTCTAGATGTAGCGTTTTAATGGCCTATGATGCTCTAGTTCCGGCTGGGCTTGGCTTCCAAACCTAGAAACTTCACCGCCTCAAAAGTGCCCTAGCCCCTAACTATAGTTTTCAACTTTGTGAGAACGTTATCAGTGGCGTTCGATTTTCACTTTGAAAATGGACTGCGTATCAAACGACCATAATTTGCAATCTTGTCGCTTCTCATACCATATCGGTGCATATCTACTTAAATGGGCAGAATCAGGGCCATGCAAAGTCAAAAAGCAGAATGACGTTCCCAGTTTTTGGGTTTTTGACTTCAGTTGATCGAATTTCTATGGCCTCTTAATGTATATTATCGCTGCTTCAAATTAAAGAAAAAGAAGCATGCAGCTCAAAAAAATACTCAGCTTTTCACATTGATGATTCCTTTGAGGTAATGAAACCCATATTGACCTCGTGGAATAAAGCCTCGAGAATGCTCTACCATTTATTAGTCATAAATGTTACCTATGAATTTTTCAGAAAAAAAGAAAATTTTAGAAAGAGTGTTGCAGAACTTTCTTTCCAACCTAATAGTTCTGTCCATCGCTTCCTCCTTGTCAGAGGATTTCCTTTAATTTTGACTAGGCATCTTGTTGCACACAAAATAATTGGCGATGATGAATTTTTCTAGGACAAGCTACGTATTCTGCTCTATTTCCGGTCGTATTTCAGGAAAGACCCAACCATTCGATAAAAATGATCATCCTCTTTCAGTAATCGTTCGATTTTCGGCAAGTGGACAAGCAGCTATGCCGTTTTCATCACTGTCACGCTAAATTCGAATCCACTGGTGATATGATGAGTAAGAATTCTCGTTTTCAACAGTTTCTAGGTATTGAAACAATCGAACAGTCAAAAAATTTGGGTGTCCCTCGAAAGGGCCGTCGTGCGGCGAAGGAAGGACGCAGACGCGACAAAGGACGAGTCGCAGCGCGTGTGGTGCTAGACTCTGTTTAAAACTTTGAGTACTGGCTGGGACCTGTGTCCACTTCGTGTCAAAGGACACTACCATGTTTCAGGGACATGTTTTGAGGCAGGAGCGCTCACTTGTGTGGTTTGAGTGTGAATTATATAGAGCTTCGTATTCTCGCAATGATACTTAATCGTCAGAAGCTAAAGCGAGTCATCCTGTAAGTTAATCTTTGACTACTGGTGGTACACATGTGTCCCACTTCCGTAGTCAAAGTCACTACCACAGTTTTGGCACTTATTGAGATCGGAGGGCCCGCTTTATGGCGGAATTGTGCACAACTAGAAACTTGGTAATTCTTACTCTGTCAGCGAAGTATCAGAAGTCTAAGCGAGTTACGCTGGATAAGTTGATAAGCAAGTCGTTCCACAGGTCACTGGGCAGTGTGCACAGCTCCCGAAAAGGTAGTTTTCGAGTCTCACACTCTTTGTATTGTGTTGATGGTTCTAATATTTCCCTCAATTATTGTGAAACAGGTGAAACATAAGCAAACCGATGATGATGGAGGTTTTTATCGGCGCGTAACCAGCTCAGAGGAGGACAGCGTTTTACGACTGCGTTGGGAAATTCCAACCTCCGGAATTTTGTCAGTTCGTTTGATGCGGAAGTGGTAGTAGAACACTCCTATGATGATGCGCAGCTTTCGAGCATAAAAACCAGCGAAAATTCGTTAGAGGAGAAGCAGCCGGTGGGCGCAGCCTGTAGGCAGGGGAGCAGCACTTCTACAAAGTGCGGCTTGCAATTCTTTTCAAGTGCGTTCCCAACCGGACATTGCCTTGTTCCACGAATGAGATGTGATAAATGTGTATTTGTTGAATGGTATTTGAACTGTTCAAAAATGCTCATTCGAGCGGAGATGGTGTGGTGACAGGAGGGGCCACTGCCGCGCATATGGTCTCTGGATCGAATCCCAGCTCAAACCCAGCGCGCGTCAGCCAAATTTCTACAGATGATTAGTTGTTGCTAGGAGCGACTGTTACTACACAAAACACATCGATAACTTGTTTCTAAAAAAGTCGTAGTCTAAGGGTTAACTTACGCCTAACCGCTACGTATGCGCGGTGTGGACTCTTCCTTTGCCGCGCTTGTGCCTCTTCCTGCGCCACACGACGGGCTTTTTGGAGGACACCCAAAAATTATTTCATGTTCGCACCTACATACATTCGATAGGGGAGGTTATCCGTGCATAGGGGTGCGGCAGCGTGTGATCAGGTGCCAAAGATACTGATTCGTTGCGATTTCTTGGAGAGGCTGGCTCTAGAAGTCAAGCCAAGACAAGTAGGCCCTGCGAGTGTATGTAATGCGCCACCGTGATGGGTTTTGCCTCCATGAGGACGTGCTAGCTGTGGAATGGTTGAGGTGCAGGTGTCTGTGTGTGGTTAGGTTGAAGCGAATGGTGGCTGTCTGATTTCATTGTCGCTAGTTCAAACGAAACCGAATAGATACGGTCCAGCAATACTACCGTGCTGAGAGTCAGGAAAGGAGCTTTGTACTGAAACAAATCTGAAGCAGAAAACCACATTCATTGCGAGACTGCAGTTGCACTGGTGGAAGCGCGATGTTGGAGTGATATCAACCATTGCAATTATGTCTCTAACCTCTCAAAATCAACTGCCAGGATGAGGGCTTCAGCGCTCAAGTTTTTGGAGCTTCTTGGTTCTTCCTCTAGTGTTCTCTAGTGGAAATGCTCAGCACATCTTTCATTCTTCCATCGCTCTACCTGGAGCTGGGCGGAAGTGGTGTAGTGGCAAGTGGCGCGCTTACCACGCGAGCGGTCCGGGGATCAAATCCTGGGTCGTGAGTCGCCCGGGCCAACCAAGCCTTCCATCCCTCCGGGGTCGGTTAATTGGTACCAGACTTGTCTGGGAGGATAAAAACACTGACTTGTACATCGGCTGGCCCCCGCAAGTCATTGTATAGGCCACATCGCATTCAAATACTACTAAATGGAAGTAGAATGCGTGCCGCATCCCAAAAAGGGATTGATCAACGGCAAATGCTTTATCCTTTTTATCCTGCCTAGAGCTGGGCTAGCGTACCAAACACAGTGACCCAACATGGAGGATTTAACCATATATAGTGAAAAGTGATTGACAGATCATTCAGGAAATGGATCAGTTGAAATAAGTTCACCAATTTAAATGATCCACTCATTCTAAGCGATTTCTACAGCAGTTACATGTAGCTTTCAAGATGTATTCCTTACAGGTGCTGAGGCCGGCAGTCACTCGTTCACGATACACCGATCATTGCCAGAAGAGGATCAAGACGATTCTAAAGTTGCTTATAATTGCTTCCCAATGATGTATTTATTCCAAAATCCTCACTATTCAGACTGCCACCATTAGCGATCTTCGGCGCAAATTCGAGAGTTCTGCTCAGAGGAAGCCGTCTTACAGCCTGGGATATGCAAAAAGCTCCTGGAAAAATGAGGTATGATCGTATATAAATTGTTTCATTGATTTGTTTACTTAATTTATTAAATTTCCTCGCTACCTCGCTCTGTGTGTGTCTGTGTATCGTTAGGTCAAGACGCGGCAACGCGCGCGCCACGCGCGGCTCTTGAGTGAGCTACGTAGCTCGCCTTGTTATCAATGCGAATATACCGCGCAGCACACCGCAAATTTGCGTCACGCCGGGATCTAACAATGCACCTCCCTTAATTCCTTTTGTTACCTTTGCAGTTACGCGGTGGCCACACCACATTCTTCTGGAGTATCACCTGACCCGGGCCAGCGCCTGGGCAGTTCAATAAAGTGGGAATTTAGGGTGTCCCCCAAGAGGCATCGCTCGGCGAAGGAAGAGACGCAGCGCGGCAAAGTCTGTGTCGC
>MU870218.1:0-30806 GCA_036418205.1 Ostertagia ostertagi | reverse complement strand
ATATCCGTCTGCGGGCATGCCCATGCCCTACCCTGCTTCAACGGCTTACTTTACTCTACTTTCATGAGACTTTCGCCAAACTCGTTCGAAAAACCGTCAATTAAAAAATACAACACCTTTTTATAACCCCCGCTCATACATTTCCCAGACGTAGTCAACTTTGCTCAACCCCAAAATGCGATCCCCTTCCCAAAATCGCAAACCACCCGGACGGTTGACTCTGGCTCCCACTGATCCACGCAAGTGGGCCGCGTGCACCGGGGTGACACTTATTTTTCTCAATTAGTTGAAACCAACTAACCAACCTGGGTGACTCCAATGTCGGTGAGGAAATATGAGATAAACCGAGCAAAGAACATGTGGACCGCGGCTGAAACTCCAGTGTATTCTCAGGGAGAAAATGGTGAATGGAACAGGAAACAAGGAACAGAAAAGAAAATTCCGAACCATGCTCGATGCCGCCCACGTAAATGTCCACTGGCATCTTCGCCGACGCTTCTTTGGATAGCAGCGCATTCTGATTATGAGGATCAAGGTAGCGTAGATAGTACCTACAACCACGGAAGTGTCCTTGGTGAATTTCGCACCATCCTTTTGAAAAACTAACCATGCCGAGTCAAAGAACGTATCCAATGTATCCGTTTCGTAGTGACCTTCACCTCCTTTCAATCTGAACGGTACGAATCTAGACAGCAGTATCGAAAGCATAACAATCAAAATTATCTATGGATAAAACATCACTTGGGTTCATCAATCCGTTTAAGCCATGTACATTCAAAGCAATCGGCGTTGATCAATACCTTTCGGAGATGCGCCACGCATTCTACTTCCATTCAGAATCGTAGTATCATCGCTAATGCGATTTGCACTACATCACCTGCGGGGTTAGCTAATGTGCAATTCGATGATTGATCTCGCAGACACAGTTGGTACCAATTCACCAACCCCGTAGGGGCAGAAAGCTTAGTTGGCTGAATGAAATACAGCCCAGGCTCTGATCCCTGGACCGTGCGCCTAGTCATCAGCGCCACTCACTACTACACCACCTCAGCCGTTCTTTTTATATGAATACTCTTGTATAATTTTGTTACTAGGCAAAAGCAAGTAGTGACAAGTAGTATCGGTACCTTACGCATTGTTCTATAAACAATTCCTGGACCGATTTCAGAAAAACATTCTTTTATGAGTGACAATAGGTGGCAGAGCCGTCTGGATGGGTAAAAACACTGGCTCATGAACCGGCTGCCCCCTTCAAGTCACTGTTTAGACTAAATACACCTTCAAAAGTCACCACGATTCCGAATAAATATCTATGGCGTGGCGCATTTCGAAAAAGGATTGGCCGATGCAAATTTTCACCTTTTTAATCCTGTAACTATGGTATCTACAGGCTACGCATTGACTCGCAAATTGGGACAACATTTTCGTTTTTTTTCTCAGAAAAATCCTCATAGGGGTGAAGGTTTCAAGGCGCTCATGTCAGTGTGTGGAGGGAAATTCAAGTGGGTGAGCCACTCACAGCACCCGGGATTAAGCTTTAGGTGGGGAAGGGATTCTGGGAGCGCATGTCAGCAATTTTGTTCTCCCTGGCGTTCCTCCCTCTCTTTGGCTCAGTCCTGGTGTCACCTACCAGCAGTTTTGAATGCCCTGTTTTGAATCCACCCCCCCCCCCTCAAAGGACATAAGCGTCGGCAAGTTGAGTGAAATTAGATATTAAAGTACCTTTCACACCCTTGTCGTTAAGAATACACAAATAGCGTTTGATCCACCCAAACAGCACATAATACCTGTCACAGGGTACTTTTCCGCCTCGTTCCTGACCCTGAAGAAGTGGCAGCTGGTCGTTATCCAACGGTACCGCAGTCATTCCGTCAGGACTGAGTATCATAGGAATCGGAGTTCCCCAAGAACGTTGCCTGAGATCAGCTCCTTATTAGGGAACATTTCACTCCACGACACACCTTACTCACCGACTCACAACCCAATCTTGAAGCGTTCGGGACGTCATGTATCCGCCATAATTACCGAACTGAAAGGTTTTTGCGGTAAATTTTGTGTGAAGAAACTACAAGAAACGAGAGAGGAGAGAGAAAATAGAGTAGAGCAAACCTTTGCGATTTCCTGGACGTCCCTGAGATTCATCGGCATAAGAGCTCGTCTATCCTGACGAGATTTTGAATGATGTCTACAAATAACACTCCGCCACCGATTGTCCGCCACATCTTTAATTTACCTCTTTCGGTCAGTACAATAAAAGAATGAGGAAATTCGTGAAGAAAGCGGTTCACTACCTCGCATTCAAATGCATCGGTGGTCCACCATAGTTTTCAGGAACAACTATGACAGGCATCCATACGCCAGAAATGCCATTCAAAACACTGAAAGGAAGGCGATCTGAAACATTCATTGGTACCATAGATTATGTTTTTGAAAAAAAAAAACGACTTTCTAAGATTATAACTGCTTTTAATTCTACTCTCTTATCATTGGCGAATCAGCAGGGGAACGTTCAGGATCGCTCAATGGATGGCCTTGGCGAATGACAATAAACGTGGCTCGAGCAACTCCTATTGGATCATCTCACACGTAGATCGAGAAGCTCTTCCATTGGTTGATGCCTATCATCCTATGGAGCAAAAAAATATCAGTTCTGAACTTGAACGAAAATTCGTCAGTCCCCGAAAGCAGGGTTTTACAAGGATATCACAATGAAATGCTACGACTGTCAGATCTTGTCTATCTATTTTCGAACCGCCTGGTATTTGTCCGAAGCACGATGAAGAATCCCAAGTAGTAGGCTGAAAGTGAATCTACGTAGCAACATTTGCAAAACCTAGGAAGATTTAGTATAATAAGTATGCTTCCTATGGCGACCCCCTTAAGGCCCGTACGCCGTGCGATATAGTACTTAACTACTGCCATTCACGTCTAATGAGCATTTTGATTCTGCTTTCAATCCGAAGTAATTATTTCCCACATGTACTTTCGCGCGGAAGTTGGCTTCTGCCACTTGTTAATTTCTTATCCATTCGAGCTGATTTATACGCTCATGCTTTCATGGGGAATTGATTCAATATCAGGCCGTATTTGACAACAATGTAATTTTCTAGAACTCCAGTATAGAGAGCTCAAAATTACTGCACTGCCTTTAGGGAAACAGGATCGTAGATCAATCTCGCATTTCCCAATCCAGTTGGAGCTGTATTGTCAGCCACTTTGGTCCCAGTTTGACAATTTTCGCAGACCATCGCTCAAGCGCTGAACGACATAATCACTCCAATCTCCAGCCTCTCAAAATACAATATCCTCGCATACCTTAGCATAACGTGGAGTCTCAACCATCCATTGTCGCAACTTTCGCTTCTCCACAACAGCACCGCTTCTCCAGCTTCTTCCTTCAGAATCAATCTGTTCGGCAGCAAGCACCGTGTTATCTACGGGGTCCCAATTTACCTAAACATAATTATCAGCCGTACATTGTTGGCACTTTTATAAACCCCACCTCAGCTAAAATTCGCCGCAGCAAACCATGCTCATACAACCGCAGGAAAATCCACTGCGTCCAACGATAGTATGAAGGGTCGCACGTCGAAATTTCCTGAAAGGTGTGGTTGGAAGTTATACACCTTCCGATATTTTCTGAGAAACTTATGTCTTCACCTTCCCAATGGTCGACAAGCCTAAGGCAAAGCCCACACCGTGGATCAAAAACAGCCTACTTTCGCAACGTACTCTTGCATGGGCAGCTTTTTATAATATAGGTTACGCATAACTTATTCCATATAATCTGGTGGTAACATAACTTACTCGATCCCAATCGAAAAGGATTCCAGTCTTCTCCAATTGATTCTTCATCGATTCGATATTGCTAAAGAGAGTAAGATTAAAACGTTAAAAACAACTCATTACTCCAACTTCAGAACTGCAGAAAACAACATGCATGTTTACAGAGCCATTCAAAAGTTGTTTTGAGGAATTTCACAAAAACAATGCCCAGCCACTTCAAAAACGACCCTACGAAACCCACGATAACGTCCATTGTCGTGGATCGACCCCTCGTTCACGAGCCGCGTTTTCTGCTGGTAATCCGAAAGCATCCCAACCAATTGGATGGATTACCTACAAATCGAGCAGAGAAATTCTAAAGTTTCACATGCGCTCTCTCCACTACTCACATCAAACCCATTCAATCGATAATATCTTGCAGTGACGTCAGAAATTGTGTAGACTCGCATATGGCCCATATGTAAAGAACCGGACGGGTATGGGAACATGGACAGGATGTATTTTGATGGACCGCTCTGAAAATAACACATCATCAGGAGCGTTTTATAGCTAGATTTCTCGCATGGACAAAATTTAGCCCTGAGGACACCTTTCCGAGAATCGGGCGCATTGTAAACCAACTAAACAGCAGGATACCAGTTTGCTCTCTACACCTGTCGATTTTTGCCTAGTCTCCAGGCTGTCAATAACCCGAATGACAAGAGTTTCGTAACAAACTCCGCCCATATGTGCATGCTCCGCCCATCATTGACATTTGCTCTCCTCTCCTTTTCTGAGCTCTCAGAGCTACTCTTGTTTTCCGGTATCTGGACACTCAGTCTCGAAGAGCATTATGAGATTCTGCAAGACATCCAGCCTCCCTGACGCTCGGGTTGATTTGCGCTTCGTACTATTATACTGTTCCATTCCCTACCCATCTCACACTTGAGCAGTTCTTTCCATTCGGCTTTGAAGGTAATCCTCAAAGTTCTGTGCATTTTTCCGGGAGCTGTGGATTTCGTAGGGTAAAACTGTTCAAAATTTCACAGAGAAAATAAATGGACGTGTGTTGAGGAAATTCTCATTGCACAATTTCATTGGAAAAACGAATAAAAACTTTCACATGGGACTAATGAGAGATGATCGAGTTAATCAGCTGTTTTAGAACAACTGCAACTGTTCTGCAGGACAGAATCTTAGAATAGACCAAATCCGAGTGACTTGGACATGTGCTCCACCATATGTCCAACGCAAAATACTTACCTTCAATCAGATTGGAAACGTACCTTTGCATTGCTATTAACGCATTGCGACTCGTAAACGGGTTTCCAGTACGATTGCAGTTCCAGTAATCGGTCACTTATTCGTTGTGACTACAAAAAACAAAGGATAATGCAAGAAATACCCAGCTTCCAATAACCTATATTTGAAGCTACACAATGCCAGGCAGTGTAAACAGCTCCAAAGAAGTCCACATTACCCGCCATCGTTCGCGCATGAATGGCCACTACCCAGGGCAGCCGCGGTATGGGTAGTCCTTTTGAGAGATGCTGAACGATACGCAACTGTTGCTCGACGACCCAGCCGCCGCCAAATCATCCTAAACGATGACTTTTATTCAGCTGTTCCATTATAAAAGACTGCAGACCGAATCTTGCGAATGCATGAATCCGTCCATCACGGCAAATAAAATACATAAAATACCCTCTCTGTAACTATTCCATCGTGGTCTTGCCCAGCCGGGCTTACTTATCTATAACATGATAGATCGTTCGTAATCTATGCACGTACAGGAGGGACAAGAGTTATCAAAGGCTCACTTAGCACTGCTAAGTCAGCGGTGCTTACGTCGTCAGATATGAAACAATCCTCAGAGCCTGGGTAAGTCAGAGTGGATGATTCCAAGGAAATGGAAAAACCTCGGTAGAAGCCCGAAACTTTTGGGAACGTCAGTTTAGTTTCGCGGTAGGACAAAAGGAGCAGGACCTGGAAAAGAAGTGAGCTCTGGGACCCAAGCTGGGGAGGCGTCAGCCTTTCAGCGGGACCGAGGGTTGAAGACGAAACGTTTAGTACGCTCCCACTAAAGGGCTCGCCTCACTGCTTCAAACACCCATTTCAAACACTGATTCATGGGAATCCACCACCCCCCAGGCGGAACCCAGTGTGTTTGGCGATCACTTTGACTTAATTTATTGTGGCTGTAAATAGGGCCGTTTCCATTCCTTAACCCAGGTAGAGAGCAAATCAATCCTTTTAAATTACTTTTGTTTCAAACCGACTCAGTTCCTTACTTTCAGTACATGGCCTACCGTCGTATAGACTTAATCTATATTACAAATACATCCTCTATGTAACGCCTGATGCGCTTAAATTTGAATGTTTTATAGCGGGTTTCTTCGGCCCTTAGCCCTTGGCAAGAGGGAAGTAACGTCCTCCTGTGAGAAGAGAAATGCGAGCCACCAATGACGTTATCGCCAAACTCTGCACACAAAGTCTTCGAGTTTCAAAGCCACCTGTCTGCCGTGTTACTGTCCACTACATTCTTTTAATCACGTGTAGTTTTTCGAAGATTTTAATCCACTAGACACTAATGGTTCCACGACTGCCGGGCATTCTCTTTGCTCACTGAGCAATAAATGGGCCAGATTACCACCCTTACCCCATTGAACTGCAGTTCAGGGTTTGGCTATACATACGTGGGTGACTCTCCTACACGTCTTACGTTTATCCTCTTGTTCAAGCTTTTCTTTTTGGAGGAGGAACTCCCGAAGAAAAAAGGTCGATTAGGGGGAAAATTGCATGGTTGGGAGACAACGCGGTACTCCTAAAGCGTGCTGAGGCCGTACGCGCATCTGCAGCGAAAGATATAGGACTCGGCGACCTATCATGCCTCAAAGCTGGCGGGTCCGGCGATCTCCGCCCACCGATCATCTGATCACTCGCCGTTCAATACGTGGCGAGTGATTAGATAGCAGAGAGAGCGTAGTGTTGAAGAGGGCACAGCGATGAGAGTCGCATCAATGCGCAAATCAACGGGCAAGGAAGGGGTCCCATTTCTCGGGTTTTGGCCGTTTCAAATGGTTTCTTCTTCATCCCTGCTCCAATGACCACCTGACATCCTCTACGCTTATTCCCAATGAGCTAACTTTTCATCGTAAATTCTGCCTTAAGTGCAAGGTGAATAGGTGTACATAAAGCGGTATTATGATGGAGTCACGAGACAATCACATCAACACGAACGTTTACAAATCTGATAGAATTTATTATGGTGGTTTATTTACATTTACAAAGCAATACATCATGCTAGCACTGCTGTAAAAATCTGCATTGATAAGCTCACACGAAAGGGATAACACGAGAACACCGACAGGGTCAACGTCTGAGAATCAAAACCGCTATATAAGTCATAGGAATTGTTGTTAGTGAAAGAAATTCAAATAACAATAAGAGGACAAAGCCAAAGTACAGAATGCAACGCCGTCCTTGTGTCTTCAACAGGTGATTGATCAGCTTATCCACATGTGCGAAACCCATATAAACCAGAAATAAACACTCCCATAGCGTAACGCGTTAATTTACGCAACGCTTAACGAAATTGTACTCTGCAGAAAATGCAAACAATTCTAACCCTAACTAAAACAGATAAGACTTTCCTGCGTGGTAAATTAATGAAACAAACAACTGTACACTAAAAGTTAGAGCAAAGAGCTTTTCAATAAAAGATTCATCAGAGAGTGGTGCATACTGAATGAGTAAACAAAAGGAAAAGAAAGCTGTAGCAACTGGTTTTTCAAATAAAATGAGTAGAACGAAGCCAGATATCGACTTTCTCCCGGCGCGGTTGGTCATAGAGAAGCATCGGATGAAGAGATGACAACGAAGTGAGCTCACAACTCTGAATCAACACTTACTAGGGATGAAAACAGTTTAGCTTCATTAAGATTTTGGATCCAAACGAAAAACATCCCCACCTCAGGCTTACTCTCTCCTTCTTTGGATTTTTGAAGACTTTCTCACTAGAACATCCAGAATCACTATTTCGTTCCAAAATGTCGCTAACAGATGAAAGCACCGATTCTGCTGGAATGTCGAACACTGAATCACCCAAACTTTCGCTGTCGCCGCAGTGTGCCTTTAAAAAATCTGTTTGAGAAAGAACAATGAAAAATAAACAATATTCCTTCAGTGTATGACAATCTAACCAGCTGCATGCCATCATCCGACCGGGTTCGCTTCAGACTGTGAATCCAACAATCTACACCATTTCGATTTTCTCCAGGGGAAATGTTGGCAACATCTCTGGGTGGTGTACCAAAGCATGAAATTTCCTGAACGTAATCCTTTGTGTACACCGAAGCCCAGTCTTTTGCTATCCTTTCAGCGGTATGCGACCTGGAAAAGAATTTCTGTGCAAGAGCAGCCCTTTCTTTCAATAAAAACTAACCTATGAAGAAGTTTGGCGCGTAGACATTCCCCTCGATTGCTATCAAGGTGGGTCATCTCTGGTATTGGACACAGATGCTGCTGCCCGGTGGAAGAACATCCTTCCGTTGCTCCTCCAGACCTTAACATCTAGAAGGATTCGAAAATTCGTGGCGTGTTCACAAAACAAAGCGAACATGCATAAACGAAACTGCCTTCATCACACTTAAGGACTCACAGACGCATTAAGAAGAGATGGAAACTTGATTTAAAGGGAAAAAAAGTGCTCAAATAAGGGGGTATTATGGCGATTGAAACTGAGTATAGAGATGCGAAGTGGAACGACAGTGGAGAAAAAACTGAGAAAAACCGTCGACAAGGCCGTTAACAAAACCCTCTTTCCCACTAGCAGTGAAGGAGGCTGGCTTGGGAAAGAGGCACGTACAAACAAGTTTTCTGGAGATGTCAGTCGTTCTATCGGTTGATACGGCAATCAACCTAGCTGATTTCACACGTTATGCCAGCCACGCACCACTTCCGGAGGTGGGCGGTCCTGGATTGACCAGGCGGCCCTGGATTGAAACCGAACGCCCCGGGGCCTTAACGGGGTTTTTCAAGGTGGGAAGTTGCTGCAATGTGTGCAGCTACCCACATACAACCTCCAGGCACGGGAATTACTTCTCTAGCGTGCCTGAGCCCGACCTTTGCCTTTAAAAGACCATATCAATAAATGTAAGTTTCAATGACTTGATGATCGCAAGACAAACGTTATGCGCAGCTGGGACGGATAGTGAGTAACTTAGAGCACACGTAGTTTTGCACTATTTAGCCCATATCGTGAGGTTGTATGGCGCACTGCGAGGTGGTCTGAAGCAAAAAACGAAGCATTGGATAAGCCTGAGCTGAGGCACGTCCCACGATGAGAGGATTTCTGTAGTGCGGGATAGCTGCTGGTAGGGACCCGAAAATGAAGAATTATGAAACTATGATCAATGCTCGTCCATCCTCCGGAGACATGTCCTACCCCACTCGACGCCACTCTGCTTCCCGAGAGGGTACAGGTTTTCGCAACGGAACCTTCCAAAGGTATGATAGCATACGACCCCTCGAACCCCTCGAAAAGGCCTCTTTCTGTGATATACTTGGCCTTTGTAAAAGATTCAGAGCACTGCACGAGTCTTCGAAGAACGAGCGATGCGGATGATGGGTGGGAAAAGGACAGCAAAAGGGCTCTGAAGTGGGCTAGATATCGCAACGGTCAAAACTGAAGACGCCTTTGGCTTATAAGGTTCCCAACCCAAACATCACACCCATGATCTTGTCGCAATTACAAGGCATATCGTTTCGCACACCTTCCAGCACTGCCCTGTGGCTGCGACTTAAGTCCACATCAGCTCGATCAAAGCATCTTGGCATTAAACGAGTCGTATAGTTCTCCCTATGAGCCCCTCCCAAAACGGTCATGCAGGCATTCCTACTATATTTTTCACTGTTTTTTTTCACTGCTGTTCCCCAAACAATGTTTTTTGTTTTGCAAATGCAACGCGACAATTTTTGAGCTATTCTAATACCGAATCGCAACGAAAAACAGTAATTATAAGGCAAGCACTCCGAATTATGATTCTTCGCAATAGCTGAACTAATCGATTGACACGCAGGGAAATATGTGAGGAAAGAATCAAAACAAAGGTTAGTTTAGCCCCTCCGGCTAACACTTACCTCCGTTCCCGGGTTGAGTCTCCGGTTGCATTTGTGTCTGAACCGCTACATGCCAAATAAGGCTTCCCTGCTTCGCCACTTCCTCCGGGACCTCCAGCTACACCTCCTAGAAAAGCTGTTTTTTGCAGCGGAAAACTAACGACCCAATATCGAAAATTTCAGCCAGAATAGCTAAAACATAAAACACACTAATTAAAGAATGGAATTGAAGAAGCATAACTGAACAATACGCGGATGCGGCTATTATTCAAGGAAACATATCAGAATGGATCGACCAGTTTGGCTACAAGAATCTTGGCCATCGCTTGATTCCTACTGCCCAGAAGTTTATGTATATCCAGTCCCAGCCACTGCGCGCCAGACGCTAACAAGACAATCTTCAGATAATGTTCGACCCCCCCTGCTACGCGGAAGAACAGAGTGGATCTTGGAAGTTGTTGATCGCCTACCTTAACCTTTATTCTGCGGTTTTCCGAGCAATTTCTACGGTCCAGGAGCACGCTGACAGGCCATTTGGTAAAGCGTAAAATCGCAAGGCGCGCACAAGGGGGGGGGGGGTCAGCCGGCCACATTTCTCCAGCTCTTCTTGAGTTGCATTGACGTGTATAGTTACGTTGGACTTCACGTCCTACGTCCACGACTTTGACGTCAAGCGGCCATACAAATATAGGAGGTCTGACTAATTATACAGACTCAGAAGCTATCGCGCGTAATTCTCTCCTTCACTACATACGACTAAAATTTGTAGAAAAAAGTAGATGACAGCATGATAACAATGTAACTTCGTCGAACAAGCTACAAATTTATAGTAGTTGTAGTCTGCCGTACGCAATTTGTGAACAAAACGGAGTTCTCGCGCTATTCATGACTAAAATGAAACAAGAGCTGAAAATGAAAAGAAACAAGTTGGCCGAACCATTGCAGCTCTGCTTCTCATCAACGAAAACAAAGGCGGAGGGTGGTATTCGAATGAAGCTATAGCGTTTAGAAGTGCAACACAGACCTTGGCCACCAGTTGTGTCATCTCTATCGTTATCACCGTCTCGTTTTCTACCGCAATGCACTGAGCCAAGAATCGACAAGCGTTTCCCTTCTTCATCATCAGACGCTTCGGAGGAGGAACAACTTCAAGAGATAATCATCGAAATTTGATCAAAAGATAAACTTAATAGCAAACCTTGTGCTACGACGACTACGTGCGATAAGCCTTGAATGCTGGTCAT
Source organism: Ostertagia ostertagi (assembly GCA_036418205.1). NCBI lineage: Eukaryota > Metazoa > Nematoda > Chromadorea > Rhabditida > Trichostrongylidae > Ostertagia > Ostertagia ostertagi. The sequence goes on along the minus strand of MU870218.1, from coordinate 19,677 downwards.
AACGCCTGCAAACATCTGGTGATACTACTGCATGACGTGGGCGAATCATGCGCACCGAACTAAAATCATGGTTAGTACAAAACGCATGCTTGTTAATATTTATTCGGCACTCTACTGACAAGGAAAGGCTCCAGGTCGCCATGGCCATTCAAGAAGAGATGTATACCCTAGATGTGCCTTGAACGCTGATCTCAAATCTACCTTCCAAATCTGCTAAACGATTCTCTGAAGGGAGTTATGAAGCAAAACAGCGCAACGGCAGTGGTCGGGATTTGCAGTCAAAACGTCGTAGGATCGGCCCCTGATCGCGTCTACTGTTTTGCCTTCTTCAGGAGTACAGCTAAAAGGCTTTAATAGCCTATTTAGCCTAATTCCTGAAGAACGCAAGACAGTAAACGCGATCAGGGGCCGATCCTACGACGTTTTGACTGCAAATCCCGACCACTGCCGTTGCGCTGTTTTGCTTCATAACTCCTTCAGAGAATCGTTTAGCAGATTTGGAAGGTAGATTTGAGATCAGCGTTCAAAGGCACATCTAGCGGTATACATCTCTTCTTGAATGGCCATGGCGACTGGGAGCCTTTCCTTGTGAGTCATGTTAAGTAGAATGCGCCCAAGGACGCTAGGGAAACAATCTGTTAGAGATGCGTCAATCTTTTTTGAACATTAGTGTAGGCGAAATTCGATTTAGAGAAGCTCCATAGTTTAGCTAGCTTTGAAAAATCACAGCAACTGATGGAACGTGTTAAGTTGGCGGTGTATCACTAACCTGTAAGTTGGCTGCGTATGAGCGCCTGTACTCTTTGTGGCCTGGATAGCTCCATGACGCAAATGCGAAAGTCCAGTTGAAGACGATCTACGGAGAAATAACCTCATTTGTGATTACCACATTTATGACCGCCACGCAGTCAATTTGCTCAATAAAAATCCCCTAAGGGCAGGATATGTGAGCAATACCTATTCGTTCTAGAAGATCCTTGTCCAGATGTTGTAAGAAGTACTGCGTTAGAATCCACGTCTTCGCCCTCTTCGCAAATACCCAGCAGATGTGGTGAAGAGGATAGCTTCCGCATGCCGCCACCAAACGAAGATGTTGCAACTTTCAAGCGAGATAATGAAGAAAGCGATGACATGGCTGAAGAGGTTATGTACATAATTACAAAATAGAAGTTCCAACAGCATATCTTATATCATCAGAATAAATTCATCGAAAATAGATAAACTAAAAAATAACTTTCAAAAACAGACCTGGAGAAGCTCTTCCACTACTTGTAGGAGGTGACGGCGACCGACTGCTTCGGATACTCTCTGGGCTTACAGCACGTCGAGCACCACCTGAAGAAGAAAAAACCATCAACCAAATATTGTTGACCTAGGACAAATGAGCCTCAGCTAGTTAGGAATTATTAGCAGTGCATTACCTAATCGGCATAATTCCATGAGATCTTGAACAGCCTGCGGACTCACGCGATCGCGAGTTCCACTGAACATGGAAATCGAGGGAGACGAATTCCTGTAGTAAGATGGTTTAAAAAAGCGAAAAAAAGTTCATTCTTTTCAAACGCTACATTCTTACTTGAAAGTACATCATTAGTAACCCACTGAAATACGAAAAATTATTTAGGACAAGCTTCACCCTAGCACACTGCTACACAATAATGACTGCTCAAGGCAACATTCAGACTTGGCGCCGGTATTATGCACAAAACGCACGCGCCGTGACGCGTGACCTCAATATAAATACTCGCCATGCATTGCCATGGTGCTCTCGATTTTGAACTGAGATTGAAAACATTTGAAAATATCGAAATGAAAATATAAGGTAGAACTTTTCAACGTGTGCATAGCAAAAAATGCAATACGTATTCATTTGCGTTTCACATGCTTTTTTCGCTCCACTACTTGTATCTTACCTGCTGCAGTGGCTTGTCTCGTAACCGAAAAAAAGTCCACGTTGGAAAAAATTGAAAAGCGGGAAAGCAAAAAAAAGTTCAAAATCAACAGCACCAACGCAGCACACGGTGAATTTTTATCTCGAGATCATGCGTTGCAGCTCGTGCCTTCGCGTAATGCACAAGCTCGGTGCAATTTGAAACTAGTTTACGTGCACGTTTCCCCCTACTTGCAATGCAAACGAAATGTCGTTGAAGCTGTTACTGATTGACGGACACAAAAAATGAGAAGCATGCAACAAAAATACAGCGCCATCCTCATGAATGAATCTGTTGGATAATTTGGTGCTTGCGCCAAAAAAATTGTAATGTATTCATGCGAAATGAATCAAGTTTTAGGGTAAAGAAAAAATATTACGCTAGCGCATAGAGCCACCAATTTCCACTATAATTCTCTTATTAGAAAAGCGTATCTCCGCTAATTCTTCAACGATTTCGTATTAGCAAATACTGCTCTGTACTTCCAGTATCAACAACCGAAACCAAAAAAAATTGAGCTTTTTCTGTGGAAAACATGCTCACTCCAAAAAGTTCTTTCGATGAAGATGAAAACGATCTCTATCTAAGCACTGCCTACTTGTACACATTCAAAAACATGAATTGTTTTCACATAAGTTTTGTGTGGTTCCAAAGAAAACTTCCACTTCTTATAAACATTTCGACATTAGGTGCAGTTTGAACGTGGGAAGAATAGTTCTGCACCTATTTTGGGAGAATATTTGGTTCTAAGCTACTTTAGCAACTAAAAATCAAGGTTTTCCTTCGCACAATGAAGTTGTGAGCGATATTCAGGTGCAAATTCTCACATACATCACACAGCTATGGATCCTAATCAAACACTCACTTATAGAAAAACTTATAGTAAACAAAAAGCAACTAAAACTCATGCAAAACGTTGCACAGTGTGGGGCAAAATGTTGATGGCATTTCGGTGTCAACTTTCATAAGTCTTTTCTAGCCGTGAATACTACTTCTCAAAAGATAAAGGATAAAGCATTTGCCGTTGATCAATCCCTTTTTGGGATGCGGCACGCATTCTACTTCCATTTGTACATTCGTAGTGGCGTTTGAATGCGATGGCCTATACAATGACTTGCGGGGCCAGCCGATGTACAAGTCAGTGTTTTTATCCTCCCAGACAAGTCTGGTACCAATCACTAAGATGACAATGCTAAATATTAGCGGTTATACAAAATGGGGTTAAGCCCTTACAGATTTCTCTAGGTGTTTGAAGAACGGTTCGCATGCGGCGTGCAGGTAATGGTCAATGGTAGTGTCGTGGGATGGAGTCCATAAGTTAGTCCGGAATTGTCTGCGCTATCAGATTCAAATTCGGACCCTTCCTGTACAAAGCTATCGAATTCCTAGACTAATGCTGATCGTTACCTGCATCCCGCATGCGAAGTGTTGATCAAATGTCTCAAGCACTGTGAGAGAGCTAAAAGCGAAAGTTCTGAATCTGATAATGATTCAATGATTCTTCTCACCATTTTGTAGTGAATAGTAATCTTGGCCAAAACTGGTTTTTCAAAGACCATTTCGAAGCCATCAGAAAATTGGTCCACCAGCAATTTTGCCCCATCCTGTTAAACATTAACTGAAAATGACATGCAAATAACGTAACCACCTGCGTGCAAGATCCACAAGCCCCGCATAAGACTGTCGACGGGACCGCGAAGTCACTACTGAAGTGTCTTCGTCGTCGGATTTCGAGAATCTTGAACGAGTAGAGTTATTAGCTCCACATGATCGTGTACGAGCAAATATCGCCCTTCGTTGCGCGACAATCTGCTCAGAAAAGTTTCCTTTCGAGTCACTGCCACTTAAAGGGGCTGTGGTAGGACAGTGCTCCGCTATAGGAGAGAGGTCATCGAACTGAGCAGCTTTAGACAGTAGTAAGCTACGGGGTACATCACGGACATCTCCTTCAACTGAAGGCTGCAGTGGCGAAGCCTCCCGTGCGGTTGTGTGGACGTGTGTGTAGTTGGTATCGTTGGAAAAAGACCTGAACAACACAGAAAAACTGAAATTGGATAGCCTCGCAAAAACACAATACATGAAAAAGAAGCACCAAGATGAACAACACAACACAATGCAGGACAAGCGGCGGAACAGTTCAACAGGGGAGTCAATAAACTGGATGAAACAACACGAAATAAAAAAAACGGACCGGCTGCTATGACGGCTAGAGCGCAAGTAAGAGCACAACTCCTCTTCACTCTCCTCTTTAAGAATTGTGCAAGGACGAGCACGCCAAGAATTCGACCTGCTCCGGCAGCGCGACCCCACTGAAGGAGTGGCTCCAGGTAGACGGGATTCACTGAAATATTGCTAAAAGTTCGAAAAAAAAAAAGTTCGACTTCTAGTGGAAAACAGAAATCTTTGACTATAATATTCTAGGCATTGAAATCTTGAGTCTAAACAAGAGAACACTATTTAATTCGAATTTTTGAAAATATGAAAAAGATGAAAGAAATAACCTGTCTTGCAGATCTTCATCGGGTACGCTAGATCCCACTCTTGCCATAAGTTCTTTAGCTTGTTCTTCCCTACATGAGGCCAATATACGCTCAGCAAGAAGATAATATGTCGCTGTCATGGAATTGTACTCGTCGTTCTCGAGAGCTCTAAGAAAAAGTACCGTTCGAATAGTGGAGAATTCAATTAAGGACAAAGTCAACCTAAGTATGGCTTCCTCTGTTCCGACACCCCCAGCGACCATCTGTTCTATAATGGTTGTATGTGCAGAATGGGGCAAATGATGCTTAACTATGAGGGGTAACACCTGAAAATAGACTACTTCATGGACATAGAAAAATCAGGGAAAGTTTAAGCATACCGCAGCATGCCCTCGATCACCAGCCATGACCCACGCATTTGAGACTATTTCTGCCAGGCCTGCTCTCTTCGACGGGTCTCTTACCAACATACGTTGGATTAAGCTGAACAGAGATTTCAAAAATACCACGTTCAGAAACCATTTAGTTGACATAAAGTCTCAAATCCGGATGTCAGAAACATGACAATATACAAAAATTACTTTCTGCAAGCGTTGGAAAGGTGGTCCGGAGTATTATATCGGCAGTCGAGGATTTTGGTTAAAGTTTCCGAGTCGTTTGCCTCTTGGAAAGGTAACCGTCCACATACCAACATGAAAAGAATAACTCCCAAAGACCACACGTCTAAAAAGATCGCCACTTGCAAAAGAATCAATGACGGAATTGAAACTAACGATTGAAAATATCAAATTGAACTCACCAACTGCCGGAGCATCATAAGCGTCACCAAGAAGGATCTCTGGAGCAGAATATGCAAGCGAACCACACGCAGTGCGTAATTGCTCACCGGGCTCAAAGAGGTTAGAGAATCCAAAATCAGTTAACTTCACCATTCCCAGTTTTTCAAAGAAAACCACATTTTCAGGCTGAAAAGTTCTTTTTTGAAAATGAATCGATAAACAAATTTCGTTACCTTCAAGTCACGGTGAACAACATGAAGACGATGGCAGTAGTCTATGGCCGTTATTATCTGGCAAAAATATTGTTGGGCCAATGATTCCTTCGATGCCCTGAACTATTTGATATTAATTACCTCAAAAAAAACACCATAAAAGAGATAATGAAGGATTAAAAATGTAATAGACGGTTTAAAAAAAGGTGTTTGTGTTTGACAAAGTTATAAAGGTGTAAACAATTCAACCACAATATCATACGTTTTCATGTTTGATTATGAAGTCGTGCATGTCGTAGTCCCCCAACTCGAGAATTAGGAACATCTTTGTATTGGTGTCAATGACCTCATACAGCCGCACAATATTCGCGTGCTGTACTAGTTTCATACATCGCACCTGAAAAAATGATTGTTTCACAACAAGAAGAAAAATAAGAAATTTGAACGCATTCACTTCATAGTCGGAAATCATCCACTAAAGAATTTCATATAATATTTATATTCCAACTACCGAATTGAAGTAATCCACCCAACATCAATGTGAGATTAAAAAACAAAGACCTATAAGAAAGCCTTCCTGATTTTGTGCCTAAAACTCAGAACCTTGCAGACTACTCCAAACTTGACCCCAGATTACAGCTTCCTACTTATTTGCCAGTTTGCTTTTCGTTTCTTCACAAATTGTCTAATCATATTCTGCTTCTATGTGAAAGTGAAGACCCTATTCATAAATACGAATCCGAAACCGCTTAAAAACCTTCTCAAAGAATTGCGACTGACTCTCATGAAACACACAAATTGTTGTTTGAGTAGCATAAAATCAAAGTTTCTCTACCTCCTGCATGACATGTCCCATCGAATCGCTATCGAGATTAGACTTATCAATAATTTTGACAGCCACCTGAACATAAAAATTAGAGAGCAGTCATAGAAGGTTTTCACGTGATGGTTGAAAACAAACACTCCACTCACTCTTTCTCCAGTGAACACATGACGTGCTAGTTTTACTACTGCAAAGTGTCCCTGTCCAATCGTATGCTCCAGATCATAAAGCCCTGCTATCCGTGCATCACGTATATGTATAGAACGTTTCCGTACGAGTTCAGTCATTAGAATATCGAAGTAAAAACAGCATTGATATTTGTCTCAGGAATGACTGAAAGTGCAGCCTTAAAACTTCCTTGGTTCAGAGAAAAAGTCCTTTGAGTACGAAATAGCTCGGAACAGGATAAAAAGACAAAAGATTCCAGGAATGTGAAGAGCAGCGGCAAATGCCAGCCGCGAAAAGTTTCACGCGTGAAACAACATGTCGCTACCGCAATTGCAGCTAAAATCCAGCACCAGCCGACATGCGACACGTAACAGTGAACTTGTTATTTTCGGCTGAAGCCAGAGCCAATAGCTTTCAGTTTAGTCATGCTTTCACGACATGCATTGGGGTTAACGTTTTTGTCACGAGCGTTGTGTCCAAAAATCGAGGTTTTCATTCTATAAAATAGGGGGAAGGGTGCATGGTGAAACGGTTTGTGCCCGTGTTGTCTCTTTTTTGTAGGAGCAAAGGAAACCTCCGAAGAGCAGCGGTGTCAAAAAGCAGAAATGTTCCTCATCCCGCGGGACCAGGAGATTTCCTTCCTCCTTGCCGTGCTACTGTAGGCACGAAGCGCATCGCCCACACCGGGTCACTGCGCCGATTCCTTCCCCTCCTCAGTTATACGAAGACCCCTAGACTGATGGATAAGGGTCGAGGAAATCCTCGACCATGGGTCACTGTGTGAGAATAGTGTCAAGCATGAATGTCCACAAGTGGAAGCGTTGCTGAACAGGAGAAAATTCTTGACGAATGTTCCGGAGGTCTCATAGAGTCTCGGTTATCATTGCGTTTCAGAACACATTTTGCCTGCTAAGACCGCGAAATGATTGGGTAGTCAGTCCATCGATTCATTCTGCCAGCCAATGAGTTGTCCTTGGAACTCAGTCCAATGATTTGGAAATGTTCTCAAACAATTCCGGACAACGCTGAATATGCCCTAAAGTGGCTTGGCTACGCGCTACGCCACTTTTACGTTTCGCCCCGACGCGCCGCCCGAGCGCGTGCCTCGCGATGCCCACCCCCCCCCCCCCACCCCCCCCCCCCCCCCCCCCCCCCCCCCCCCCCCCCCCCCCCCCCCCCCCCCCCCCCCCCCCCCCCCCCCCCCCCCCCCCCCCCAGGGCAGAGGAATTGATTAAGAACAAGATTTCTCAAGTATCTTGCTTGCGTCCAGCGTATTCTCATTTTTGCACGTCACAGAGACAGCTGAATCTTTAATAAATTAGTCTCTGACTAGAGCTAATTTTGGAAGTGGTTTACAATAAGCCTCAAAAAAGTAAAAGAGTCTGGCGCTCGTAAATACCAAGACACCATTGGTAGCCTTTTTCTGGTTTCACACCAATTTACAGTAAATCATTCACCCGCCCAATCGTAAATCTCCGTTCATCGAGGAGCAATGAATAATGAGAAGGAAGTCGTATTTCACTCCTTGCAAATGATGGCCTTATGAGATTGGATAAGCATTTTCGAAGAGGAGGAATTAAGGCTATGAAAGGGAGTGTGAAAAGGAGTCCTAGCCGAAGAGATTTTCGCAGTAGTGAGCCTCTATTCGACCGACGTTTCCGACTCAATTCCAAAATTATCGTGCAATCTTCAAAGGCTGAGGGACGCATTTCGAAACAAGTCTCGCACAGGGAAATTACTCCTGTTCTCCCAACAATTTTGGGCCGTGTCAAACTTTTGGACAGTGGCCTGAAATTTCACTTTTCCATCACTAACGCGGCCCTCATCACTCCCTCGCGCCATCCAGGATTGGCGCATGAGCATTCTTACTCTCCAATAAACGAAATCCGTCAATCGAGCGTTATTTAAAAGTGGCTACGTTGATGACTTGCGGATAGCCGAGTAAAGTCGGCTGCCTTCACTTCTCACAACACACGGTACCCAGATCGGAGGGATCGATTGACTACGACGGCTAACGATCCCAGATGTTGTACACTAGACCAGGTCCCTGTAGTCAGCGCCGCGCTGGTATCCACGGGACCAAATTTCGTACAAATAGCAGCGTAAGGTTCCGGCATTGTTTAAAGTGTTTTGCTTTTTTTTGGAATTCAATTTTGAGGCCTTGAACGGTTGATCCACATGTTTCCACCACTGCTGTCACTACATTCTCCACCCCCTCCCCCGAATAAGGATTACGGGAAGGACACGTTCAGTTCTCTCCTAGGTTAGGTCACCAGCGCAGCCGCGAACATTCAAAGGCCTAAGGCTATGTCTTGGAATTTAGGGCCTTAGCTCCAAGTTCAGCGCTTAACCTTGCGATGCGTATAGCCTGTCATCTGGGCGCTAAGTTGTATCGTTATTCCCATGAGCTTACCTCTGAGAAAATGAAAGGTATCGGGTTCATTTTGATGATACGCGACGTGCGAAAGAGAGGCTGAACGCACCCGGGGGGGCTGTACTGACTCGAAATCTCGCTGATGGTATGAGATATCCTAACAGCACTTTAACGATAGCTTGAACATGAGCGGCTTATTGCAATACCTATATAGAGCGCAGAGCGTAACGTGCTCTTAAAGGCAAACTTTGGGATGAAATGGTATGCAAGAGCGCTTTGTAGTGATGAATGAGCTGCGGAATGACCTGAAAGTGGAAAGGAAAGCAAGAGAAATCATGGGAAACGCTGAAATTAAGGCCTTAACCTTCAGTAAGGTCGGATGTGGTACGATGGCGAGACAGGGGATCAAAGAAGACAAAACACGCGAGAGAGCACGCTGATCTCTACATCAATCGCGGTGGGTGGGAAGCGTTGCAAGCGAGGGTCGATGGTTGCAGGTTCGTAAGGATTAGCGCCCTAATCGCGCAATTTGGGCAACGAAGCTGGCATGATCTATGAAGGTACGTACCCCAAAATTTCCCTCATGGTATCCTTCCTACTAGTCGGGCTAATCCCTGGGTTTTCCTTTGACAATCTTTCCTGATGTGGAGCGAACTTAACGATGATAACTGATGTGGAACTAAGGCTTTACACCCCCATCGAGAGCTCTTCGCACGGCTGCATGTGGTTTTTGAAATGCCGTATTACGGTGAAGTATACTCAAATAGCGGGATCGCTTTTACACTGACTTCATGCTCACTCTAGCGATCACTACGGGAGCATTTTTGTGACTTTTACACCGTCTGAATGAGAATAGTGGGTTTCGGGCGATAGCTTGTTTTCATAGAGGGGACGCATTACTGCATAATAAAATTATGCGGTTACGCGACATTTCCTAAGCCTCAGCTTTATTCTTCACACAATAGTCTATGAAAGTGTGGCAGTGTTCTATGAAAAGGGCTAACTGGGTCTAGGAAAGTTCACAGAGGAAGAAGTTCATAACACGACTCCCTATTTCTAGCTGTGAATGACCGGTAGCTGAATGGATATTTGTGGGGCGCTACCACATGATGCAGGGACATCTTCTAGGACCCCTGAGAGCTAGCAGGAACTTTAGGAAAAATGAAAATCACACCCAGTAGCTCTCCTCCTTCGCCTTCCTAAGGCTTAGTCCCCTTTAAAAGAAGCAGGATGTCCGACGCAGTTTTAGTAATTTGCCGCCGCGATGCTCCCTGACCCTCCATCTTGTGGTAGCGCCCTTGGGCAGGGTCGACCATGAAGTAGGGCTCCAATGTCTTCTAGAAACATTGAGGCCCTAATTCAAGGACACTCGTCGTATTTGAGGATTCTCTTCACACGACCTGATGGTTCCATAAAATTAGAAATATGATCGCCGTGTCTACACATGGTCCTGTTGACCCGCGTTTCCTATTAAAGGGAAATACATTTGTTTGCTAAAGTTCAGGTTCATTGAGAACTTGGAACTGGACCAGCCACACTGTTGAAAACTGATGCAAGTTGACAGAGAGGAGTGAGGACGGAGTTAATCAAATTCAAGCGAGGTCCCGAAAAAGAACGAAGAAAAACGGATGACAAGCACGAAAGCAGCTTTTAATGAGACGAAAACAGCCAGCAATCATTGCATGCTAGAATGCTTTGCAAGAGGAAGAAATCTAAAAAATAATTAAATGAAGGCCATGAAGGCATTTTCCACCCATATTTGTTCTACCGAAAAGGGTAGGTTAACGTAAATAGATACTGATATCACCTTCACTGCCCATAAATTCGTAACCGCAGCTTGCGAGCAGGTCTTCCTAAAGGCAAGAAATGCACAAGGTGGGCGGGAAACAATCATCCTAATAACCTACAACTGTCTAATCACGGTATCAGGAAAATGCGTGCGCATTCCCAGGTACACTGGCAGCCATGACGCACTTCATCACTTATCTGATCAGTGTGGAAGTGGTGTAGTATCAGTGGCGCGCTCTTACAATCGCGCGCCACTTTAATGGGCCCAACGCTGGTCCAACAAAGTGCCTTCAAGGGTCATGTTCCCGGTACTTGGGGTGTTTGGTTTTAGACTGGTCTGAGAGATCCGAAACATTTAGCTCTACATCAGCTGCCCCGCAGGTCACTATGCAGCTGCAAATCGGATTCAAATAGTGCGTACGATTCTGAAATGGAAGAACATACGTGGGCGGTATTCAGAAACGAGATTGATCAACGACACATTTTTTTTTATCTCTTATCATTTATTCAGTGGGAGGTCTAGTCAATTTCAAAGGAACTCGGGCTAGTTGATTGTGGCTATATTGAGACTGGGAAGAATGGCGATTAGGCGGCGGCTTTTGCCTTATTGTGGAGCTTCGACGCGGCTCCGCTTCCGGCATGGTCTCAGAATAGAATCGCATTTCTAAGTAGGGCAACAGAAACGGCAGCAGAACCAGAGTAAGAACTCTTTTGGAGAGAAGTTTCATCCAATGCAACATTATAACTTAGATAAGACGACCCGTCCGTCTGTCAGGGGTTGGAATTGCGCCTTCTTTTCTTCTATCGCTCTCAGTCTTGAGGTACGCGTTCACGCAGTGAAACGGACAGCTAAAAGACACTGAATTCAAATAATAATACCATTGTTGCGATACAGCAGAAAGTCAGTCAACGTATTGGGGATCGGCGCAGGCGCAGCATTCTATATAATCATTATTTCGAAAAATCGATTCACACAAAGGAAGCATAAGACTGCATATAATATTCCCACTCACATTGGCCAGTACAATAAGACCAGTGTCCGCTCCAGATGGCCAGAAACAGCAGTACACCTGAATATTAGAAGAGATGTTTGTTAGAAAATGGGAAAAGCACGACACCACAAAATGAAATGAGTACTACACATTCAACAAAGCTTGAGAGTTTCGGCGATCAATAGACTGGCGCATAGCTGAAAAAAGGCCTGGAGTGATCGCGAGCCGTCGCCATCATCACTGATTGCAAAGCAGAAGCCTGACGAGGAGGAGGAGGAGGAGCAGGACTGACGAGCCCAACATCCTCTCCTCCTCCTCTCGCACAGCTAGCTAGCCAGCCAGACGACGACGACGACGACGTCGACCGCCCTAATCGATACTTCAGGTGAACGACCCAAAATAGCAATTCCATTAAAATAATTGCCCCCGTTCTCAGCGCGCAATGCGGTCTGAAATCCTCTTTTCTAAAAAACTTACTTGAGGCCTAATGAGCAATGGGCCGGGCAGCAAGCGCTGGTGACTGAGTCGATGCCAGAGTCAGGGCCGAAAAGTGTTCCTGTTTCCTGCTCGCACTCTTTCTATAGCAACGTAAACAAAACTATCAAAATAGGGGAAAAGGGCACTCCAATTTTTGCATCAGCGAGGTAACTATCTGAAAAATGTCTTTGAGATTCTGAATGAAAGATTTTTTGAAGCTTTTGAACTTAAACTGAACATCAAAGTCCAATGTGAAGCTCCTTACGTGCTTCAACTCAAGCTCAACCCTACTCCTTGCTGTGGTCGCACCCTCTTTGTGCATTCTTTTCAGAAAGGCGCTCAAAAAGCTTTCAGCCGCCAAATGGAAGGTAGTCAATAGAATGCCGAGGAGCTTCTGGGAAGAAGTTAGCCAGTGTCATCTTCTTTCGAAAACAGGCTCACAGCCTAAAAATAAGTAGCCTAGACACCACTCGGCCCTCTGAGTGAGTGTTCGTGAATGAACATGCTAATGGTAAGGACAAACCATTCGATCTTCTCCTGCCTCCCTATCTCTCTCCCCCTCTCCCCTCCTCCCACCTTAGCCGTCTATAGGAGACTCGGAGCGCCACGCGTCTGACTTTCAGCTAGAATCGTAGTTGACATTCGAGTATTTTGATGACATGCACTGGCCAGAGTATGTACAAATCTATGTACAAGCCTTCTACTAGCCGAGCGTGTACCGAACTGATCCCGGATGGATGGAGCGCTCAGTTGTAACCCATAGTGATCAAGATCGGCCTTTGGGGTCGATGTTCGTCACTACGAGTTACTGCTTTACTGATGCGAACTGGAACAAAGAAGTCGAGGATACCCCATTGAGACAAATATTCCCAACTTTTTCTGTGATTGCTCAGAAAATTTCGGGAAAAAATCTGACCGACATTCTGCAACAGTAAGGCATCAAGCTTTCAACACCATGCGTGAGATATGCAACCAGTAGATTTCTGGATGAAGAACAACTTTAATCCACAAGTTCACCATGGAATGCAATATCAGAGCCGTCCTTAACACATTGCGTACCGCCGTTGTGCAAGTGTCACCTTACTTTTTTATGTTCTTTTTGAATAAATCATCATGACCTTGTCAAAATTTTCATCAGTGATGACAATTATGTTTTGCGGTTCTGGAAATGAGTACAAACAGTTCAGGAACATTGAAAAATGCCAATAAATCAGATAAAACTATGTTCTTCGTGTGAAATCGTGCGCCACATGGTGGCGCACGCGGTACGCAATGTGTTAACACGTTGGAGACCGCGCACGTTTTACGTTTTGCGGCCGCTTGGGACTTCACGGATTTTTAGGAATCTTATTAAGCAAATAGGAATAAAAACCTATTTAATGATCAGAAGAAGTCTTACTGAATGAAATGGAAAGAAAAACAAAAGAAAAACTCAATACTTGTTCCCAAAATATGGTTTGTAAGGTCCCACACGGTGACAGGTGGCATGGGCTCCCAGGTGCTAAAGTAATTTTCAAGTCTAATTTAGCGCTTCCCCTCTTCTGACAGCGGGTATTATACCCGATGAAGAGTTTTATCAAGGACATAGCGCAAGCTAAACACCCGAACAGGTTATAATTGCGGAAGAGTGCGCCAAAAAGCATCAAAATCACATGTCTACTTCAACCATTTGCCCCATTTTGAACGATTCTCAGCAAGTGATTAGAGATTAAGCTTGTAAACTCTACGTGACCATAGCTACAAATAGCAGAAGAGACGCTCATTAGTGCTGTTTCGAGGCAGCTATCAGAAAAAAGACGTGAAACGGCTTCCTGAAATGTGAGCAACTGCGAATGAGAGCAATCTCATGATGATTTTCAGCCTGATATTCAATAGGTTCTTTTGTCCGCATTTTCTTGATCCCAAACTTTCTAAAATTCAATTCTCGAAAGTACTCAAGCGCCGCAACAATGTAAAACATCACGCGTCCCGAAGTCATAAAGGCAGCGATTGCATATCTCAGGAAGGTTAGAGAGAGTGGTGGGGCTCAAATGGTACGTGGTGGTGAAAAAAGCAGAAGAAATCTCGTCTACCTGTGGCCCTATCTCCTCCACCTTTGGTTTTCACTCATGAACTGGTGACAGCTCCAGAAAGCAGGTGTATGACGAGTTCAGCGCACGCGTTTGGTAACACCATGCCAAACCACACTCCAAGTCGAGTTGCTCCAGTTGTGCGTCTGCTGCTCGTCCAAATCACCAACTAAACTAGTGGGCGGATCGCTTTCTGGGTAGATTTCGAAAGTCCGCTTCAGCCCGTACCAACACATCTTCCGACATGAAGGCGCTTCACACTCTGCTTCTCTGGCAGTCAAGTAACTGATTCATATGGTGCATATGGTTCCCCGAGAGCCTCCCACTTTACCAGTAATCGCTGCCGAACGGCTTTTATATTGCATTCCTATATTGACCTTGCGAATGAAAGTTGTACTTCATCCAGGAATAGGCGCCTACTTTCAAAGTTGTCGCAGCTCAATGTAAAGCTACCGGTCCAATTTTCCGAGAAATGAATCATAATTTGGTCGATCGCCTAGGCTGCCCACAGGCATAGGTCGCCTTCCCGTAAGCTTCTGCCAAGGCATCCTACGAATGGGCCGCGTCAAGGTAAAAATACTTTGGTTCGTTGACTGGGACAGAAGTGGGCCGTAATGGTTCTGCCCCACATTGTGTAGACAAGCGCTGCTCGCTCGCCGCACACTGCACGCTCTTCTATTCTATGGTCCACGCCGGAGGGCTGCCCGCGCAGTGCAAGAGGCCATTACCCACCAATGGTCACAACAATCGAAAAATTTTGGCTAGCTTTGTTGGCACTTTGGCGTCAACTCAACTCCGATGTGAAGCTTTACATCAATGTATGCTATTCCAGTAATAAATTTAAAAATTTAATATGGCGGTCAATTTCTTTTGCAATTTGGGTTGTGAAATTTCGCACATCACGCAGGCCAATGCAATTAAAATTCGTGAAACAAAGAAGAAAGAGGCGGCATGCGACAAAGGGATTATGAATTTGTTCCATCAGTGCGGCGTTGACCGGCATCCTCACCAGCGTAGCTTACTGACCAGGAAGGTCTTTCAGGGCGTGACGAGCTTTTTGAAAACGGTCTTTTGCATGATATAGGGGCAGATGCGGGAACCACAGAACCATGTTTCAATTTTTCCTGAACGGCCCTCTGAATACCAGAAAAGGGGGTCCCTAGTTCGATTCCTCTTGGTGACAAATTTTTGCATTTCGAGTTGACGTTCCAAAATTCGCGCAAAATGGAGTTCTGATTGTTCTGGTTGGTTCTAACTCCATTTTGCGCGAATTTTGGCACGTCAACTCGAAATGCAAAAATTTGTTACCACGAGGAATCGAACTAGGGACCTCCTTTTCTGGTATTCAGAGGGCCGTTCAGGAAAAATTGAACATGGTTCTGTGGTTCCCGCATCTGCCCCTATATCATGCAAAAGACCGTTTTCAAAAAGCTTGTCACGCCCTGAAAGACCTTCCTGGTAGGTGATCGACGCGGGTAGCGGTACTAGCAGCAATGTCGGCTGAATAACTCGTGTCGTCATGCGCCGGGGTATCCTGCCCCATTACTTCCATCTTTTAACTTACTCATTCGCGCATTAAACAATGTCAGCCACCGGTGGCTGACAAAGCTCTCACTCGGGACAATGGTATTACTGTGGCTGCAGGGCTTGAAATGGAATTTGGAAAGTTTTCTTCCATGGAAAGAATCTTCATACCCTCGCTCATCTACGCCAGCCCTGGGCAGAGGAAATCTCCCTTCCACTCGGATTTTATTGAAGAAAAATCTCCTGACGCTGCTATTGCGCAATCCTGCGCGGTCGCGAATGGGTTAAATACGACCCCCTTCGGCCAATTCTCTGTTCACTCCTAAACGTGAGCATAAATATGTGTTTAAATTAATTGAATTCTCAACAAAATCTTGTCCTCTTGCGTTTTATTCTGATTGCCCTTCATTATTTATTTGTTTGTTTACTTGTTATTTATTTATTTATTCATTTATATCTGTCTATTGTCTTTTTTTTTGTACGTATTATTCATTTATTGTCCAAACAGTTCTAAACGAGACTCAGGAGTAAACTTTGTTAGATTCTAAATCGCTCAGTTCTTGAAAACCCAGCTTTTCATTGCCCTATCGTTTTAGTTCGTACAGTTCGGCTCATTGGTAGGGGAATTATGCAACTCTGGTCAGCGTTTCGTCATTTTTCAAAGGCATGAGCCATGTTTAGGCCCCTGAAAACAACGAGGCGATCGGATCGTTGGCCAGAATAAAATTTCAACTCAACAAGGTCAAGGCAAAAGTATAAACTACACCTATAAGTCAAAGTTATATCCAATTGATATGAAACAATCTGAAAAAAAATCACAAAATTTCAATTGCGTATACTGGGTTACACAATTTATTACCCTTCAGTTCTACTTCAATAACATTCTACTATATAGTTGAAAGCAAAGATGAAACGACATACACTGTTCTGAAGACCTCGATGCGCAACAGACCTACGGAGGCACTACCTCGCGCGCTTTCAGGTCAGAAACGACGATATAGAAGGAGAGGAGTAATTAAGCTCGATTTTCTCAACGCTAACCATCAGTATTATACTACTGTGCCTACACATGGCTTGGCCTCATCCCGGCATCACATACGAGTATTACTCGTGGAAGCCCCTAGGCTGCGCCATTGGAGATAAAGGTTTCAAAACAATCAAGGGTTGAGGGATGAGCCTTTCGATGCACGCTACGCACTTGAATTTCCAGCAGAATTTAAAACATCCACGCAACCGCTGTGCGCGCCATGAGCCGATGTTATTTTCAAGCGCCACAGACCCCCAGCTCGACCCTGCCATAACCCTTTGACGACCATGTGGCAGGGTCAACCGTTACGTTGGACCGATATTGGAGCGACGTTGGACCGATGTTCACCGCTCTCCGCGCCGGCATTCACTCTCGCCACCCGCGAGCCGTCTGTGTCTCCGTGCGTACGTTCACTCTCGGCATTACTCTCGTCGTCGCGTTGACTTTGTCCCAAGGATGGTTTTGACCCAGCCCAGTGGCCTGCTTATGGGCCACGCTTCCCCTCAGAGGCGATTCGTTTTTCGTGTTTTATTTGCCACTTTTTTTATGTCTCGAAACTGCCCTTCAAAAAGCGAGAGCTGTCGGTGCCGACCAAACACCACAACGACGAACGACGCTCCTAAGTAAATCGGTTCAGAAAGTTGTCATTAGTGAATACATGTTTCTTGGGTAACAGGATATTTGAAATTAGTGACAATCGATAGAATACAACTGCAACAGGCTAATCATTTCATTGGCAGAAAACATTAATCATTTTGTGAAGGCCGTCGTCACTTGTGGTGCATGGTCTGCACCCGACACTTTCTCGCTTTTTGAAGGGAGGTACGTGAATGGTCCGCGAAAATAATGTGGCTCATTACTAAATGTTGGAAACTCATTACTGAAGAGAAATTTAACAATAGAAATGAGTACGCCCTCAACTAACGACGTCGTCCAAGGGTTTGAAATAGGCAAGGGTTTTGTGATCACTGGAAATCCACACAAAGTTTCACGCATGAAGATTCGGTTTCTGAAGAGAAACAAACGTACAAAAACTACACGTTATGGACCATCGAAGGACCAGGAGGCAGAGCCAGGCGAGGCATGGAAAGAAGACGGCGTTTGGCCGGCTACGTACCAGGCGACGCAATGAGAGAATCGGGTTAAAGCGCGCGATTTCGGAGAGTGGAGACAAATCGATCGATGGAATAGGATGGAGTAGAAGTGTAAGATGTGAATGCAACGAAGCAGAAGGCCAGAAAGAGCTTCTAGTGAATGCACTCCAAGAACCAAGTTTGAGCATCCCCGTCGCCAGCATTCGTGAAAGACGTCCGTGGGCAATTCGAACGCGTAGCAGCCTTTTCGAGTTTTCGAATTTCTAATCAAAACGAAAGCAATACTTCAGTTCTTTTCACTATTATCGTGGATAATGAGTCTCAAGCCAGTGATTTATGGCTGAAATAGAATCATGATTTTTCCGCGCAAGATTCCTTTAAGTACCACGCAATGCGCAGTAAATTAACGAAGGCATGTTTCATCTCGGGTTGGGCGCGTAGTCACGACACAAAGTGATGGAAAGACATTGGTTTGAGTCGCCTAATCCGAATTTTGCTTTAAGGATTTAATAGTATTGTGGTTCATGCAACATGCATGTCACGTCTTCAGTAAGACTATAATTCAGCGATAAAACGATAAACACCAAAGGATAAAGCATTTACACGTTGAGTCAATTCGCGTCTTGCGAGATTGCGGCACGCATTCCTTCCATTTGTACATTCGTAGTGGCGTTTGAATGCGATGTGGCCTATACAATGACTTGCGGGGCCAGCCGATGTACAAGTCAGTGTTTTTTATCCTCCCAGACAAGTCTGGTACCAATTAACCGACCCCGGAGGGATGGAAGGCTTGGTTGGCCCGGGCGACTCACGACCCAGGATTTGATCCCCGGACCGCTCGCGTGGTAAGCGTGCCACTTGCCACTACACCACTTCCGCCCTGACGAGTTGAAACTATTCAAAAATATCGATTAATGCAAGATCGATGAAAAAGACATTTCACATCCTTGAAAAATTCCCACGTTAGGCTTATTTCTCAAGGTCAGCCAGTGTAGTCATGAAAACATCTCAAAAATATTTCCATGACAAATCCTCTCGGTAGCGAAAATAGAGCACGAAAGTTGAATTTACTCCACTAACAGCAACAGTAGGACAATGAAGACTTTGGAGGCATGCCCCAGGATCACATTGGTGTGGCTCTTGCACACGAATGCGAATGTATTGGTGCGAAATGGGCCGGCAGTAAAGAAAAAAGGAAAAGAATCCGTCGAAAACGCTCAGGTTAAGGGCTCACTCACCTTCTAATCGGCTGTGCTAAGGGAATGAGAGACTAAGCGCGGAGAGGAGAGTATGAGGCGAGAGAGCGCAACAGATGAGAGGGCGCCAGACAACAGCCTGATAAAAGAAAAAATTGCAGCTGCTGCAGCTTACTTTGCAAGGCCCTAGCGCTCTTGTCGGGTGATTTCCGTATGCCACATGTGATTGTCCTCTAGGGTCTATCCTTCTACAGACCGAAGGGAATCGTTCACGCGACTTCTGCCTGGGTTGTGCCTTTTACCAGGTTCGAAACATCGTAGAATTATAGCAAAAAAAATTGGAAAGCTATGATATTTATCTTGAGGACTGACTATAAACGCGTTTTGTTTGAATTGATGTATCAATTTTGAATCCCCGCTAAGCCTAAGGAGACGTTTCTAATCTCAATAAAAGTGTTAAGAATGAATGAAGCATTCACCGTTTATCAGCATCGTATTCGACATTTTTGGAGTGCGCCATGCGTTCTTCTTCCATTTAGGATTGCAGTGGCACGTTGAACGCGATGTGGCCTATATGCACATATAAGTCAGTGTGCTAGCCATTCCGACCATGAGGGAACAAGGACTAATTGGCCTGGGCGACGCTGACGCTCTAAAAGAAATTATTTGCTTAAATTGTAGATATGCATGCGGCAGCTCATACAGCAACTCCTTGGGTATAAAACAGCAGTTTGGTGTTCGTG
>MU870217.1:32047-42180 GCA_036418205.1 Ostertagia ostertagi | reverse complement strand
TCCTCCCTTTTCGTTCTCATGTTACACTGAGAGTTACTGCTTGTTGAACGCTTCACTATCTGGGACCTATTTGAGTTTCACTCGTTTGTCTATGTTCTCATGGCTTTTTAGCATTCCTTATCGTTTGGAACTGTCGTCAGTTGATCTTTTTCATCCGATGACATGTGCCTTTCATGATAAGTCACATGTTTAGGTAATCAAATGTCAATTTCGTGATGACGCCTGCAGCACCACCACTTGAAACGTTGCTACCAAAAGCGAGATTTCGAAACATACATCGTATTCCCGGGACAACAGCTCCGCCTATTGTAAATGACATTAAAAAGACACCAAAAATGAAATTTGAAAGCAGAAGTGAGCGAGAACCTTTCTGTTGTCTAATTTTTAGAAGTTGTTTTTTTATATTGGCGCCGTTCTAGGATCAATGCAATCTCTCTGCCAAGGAACAGAAAGCTGTGAAGAAGAGGATGATCACTCTCCAAGGCGCGCACACTCTTTTCCTCGGTTGGATAACAGTGGTACGTGAAATTCACTGAGGAACCCTTTTTGTTCATTTTGTATTAAAGAAGGTGTTAGTTGCCACGTGCACTGGGTATGTATTGATCTCATGAGGAGTTCCATTGTTCAACACGATTAGGGCATAAAACAATGGCTGAGGGTCACTAATTTGTTCTTCTTCAGTGGAAGAGGAAACGATTTTCACTCAGATTTTTGTCATCTCTTATTTTAGGTGGAACCCCTAGCACATCGGGCAAGTGCTTAGGTGACAGCCATATTGAAGTCAGTGATGAAGACCGCGACTTCGGCTCTTCTCGCCGTGAAAATGTGAAGAAAACAGCTGTTGGGTCCAAAGGAAGTCGTGATTTGAGGACAGATCAGCGCTACTTGAAAGAAGAGTAAGCAGAACATTCATTGCTTTCGTATTTGCTTCTTCGTGCCGTTGGGGAGTGTAGGGGCAGGGTGACGCAGTTTTCCGCCCCGGGACTAATAATCCCCGTTGCTGCAAGGCTGGAAGCTCTGGGGACTGAATCAGTTTGTTTGTGCAACAAGGGAAAGAAATGAATATGAGAAACGAAAATGTTTATCATGTTTTCGAATCCCTGGTTTGAGTGTTCCACTCCACGATGCCCTCCCATCCCTTTCTCCAAATGGGTTTACGTTTTGAAAATGTTTCCACTTCCTCATGCTCACACTTTTGGAACCCATTTTTAAATGCTACAGCACCTTTCTGTATGCAGTATGCAGTGTACATAATTCGCAGTTGCAGCTGCATCGACTCCATACTTGATTGATCGCTATCCATTCTTGTGACGGTAACAATTCGCCGAATCTACATTAACATCCGACTAAGAAGTGGGTTCAGTCTCATATTCGCCTCGATGTGGGGCTTCTTATCGTGTCTACGTGGAATCAAATTCGAGTGCTGCGCCCTTCGATTTTTATGCGATATAATACCAGCTCTCTTTTAGCCCCATGGGCCGGCCTTGCGAGAAGTTTCCGTACAGAGCCTCTTTCGATAGGCTTCGGCAAGGTAATAGGTGCCAAATGCAAGGAGGCAGTGCGACCGATCGATGATGTTCCCCCCCCTCCTCCTCCACCAGCGGTAGTGGCTTAGCGCGGATGTCAGATAGGTCAGTTGGATATTTTTATAGACTCGCACAAGCTTCTGTACGAGGCAACCTATCCGATCTACTTCAGTATTAGGCAACATTGTAGCAGTTTTACGTGTCTTATGTTGCTCTGTAATGTTTCACTGACCGCAGTGAGCTAATAGTAGGAAGCGTTGCGGTAAATGAGCAGTGAAGTCTATCTGACAGGCAGTTCTGTTCCATTTATTTGGGTTAGTTGGAACACAGCCTTAATTTCTGTTACTCATAAGGCACACCAATGGTTCAATTCATATGGGGTGCAGCAATATGCAGTGAAGTACCATATTGTACTTGCGTTACGCTCTTTGTATGTGCTTGCGAAAGTACCGTTTTGAAGATAAGTATTAGTTTAGCATAAGTAGCTACTTGGTGGTGTCGAGGCAAGCGACTGACTTGCTAGGTAATGGTACCAGAGTAGGCTATTTTAGTTTGAAGTGAATTGATCAGAAAAAATGAAGAAGTTTATAAAGAACATTGAATGAATTGCCGTCTTACAAATGATCTTCAAGGTGGCGCGCAGAGTGGAGCAATGGCATTCAAATTCCTCTCCGAGCAAATAATCCAAATCCTGCCGAAGTACGTAAAGCTGTTGTTAAGCGAATTTCGACCAAACTCAGTCGGTTAGTTCTCTTCCTGAATGTGGTATCGGTTTCCTAATAGACTTCGCTTACATGTAAACATCATTGTGTATCACTTTCAGTGTCTTACAAAAACGACGTGAGCTAATCAAGGGATTTTTCGACAATGCTTACGAACCCATTGAAACAACACCTCTTCGGCTATACGAATGCAATGTACTGGATGAGCTGTGGGTAAAGCTGTTCAACGAGGTAAGTAATCTGTTTCAATTCCTTTTCATTTTATTTCACAACTTATTCATTCTACAATCCTGCCAATATGTTATTTTCAGCACCGAATGCACTCGAAGAGTCCTTCGTTGCCCATGGAAGTGTTCTTGGACATCATGAATGAGTTCGAAATTGAATGCTACAAGGTAATTCCATTGTTGCATATTGTTCAATTTTGTGTACTTTTTCTTTCACATGCCTGCATCTCAGAAATCTTTTCTAGAATATTCACCGAAAACTTTTGGAACCGCTTCACTCTCCGAGTTCCCGGATCGAAGACGGCGATGATGAAGCTGCTTGCGACATTTGCCTAGCGGTAAGAGATTTCTTCTTCAACATCATATGCAGCAGATGTGCTTTTCGTATGAAGCAGTGAAGTGCTCATAGAGCATATATTTCAGATAGACAGTGAACCAGATGATGAGATGGTGTTTTGTGACGGTTGCAATTTGTGCGTTCACATGTCTTGTTATGGTTTGCAAGAACTGCCACCGGACGAGTGGTTATGTATGAAATGTCGACTGTGTTATGGTTGGTTTTTTTTCGCTACTACTTATTCTCCATTGTGGGTGCTGGTGCGTTGCTCGCGTATTTCCCGTTTGTACCATCACATATTTTTCATGTTTTCAGTTACCTTGTTCTTTTTTCTCATGAAACATGCCACTCATAAGCCGCATGTGTCACAGGAAAGTCTGAGCGCTATACAGATTTGCATTTTCGCGTATCCATTTTTCATTTTTTCTCTTGCATTTGTGTGCAGCGATTGGCAGTTTTAATTCTTTTGGCAAACATCTGGTGAAACGCCCGTGTCAGTTGTCATTTATATACTGCACGTAGCGCTGGCTTGCACAGACACTGAAAGAACGGCGGCGAAGAGAAAGGGTTTGCAGAGAGTGCAGCCGGCGATAGCAGTAACGACACGTTAGTGGCATAACAATTCTCCAATAGATGCGTGTTTCGTAGAATTTCTGGTTGGTACTTGTTGGAAGTGAATTTAGTGGATGATATTGGCTATTTTCTCCTACACCCTTTCGAGGATATAATGTTTCGGAATTTACGGACAGTGATGTGGTGATGAGGCTGCACTGTTTTTGCGCATTCAACTTTGGTTGAGCGTCTAAAGCCTTCTCTCTAGAAGCGTTGGTTCAAAAAATATTTAAAAGTCGGAAACAAGGTGTACGCCAAAAATGCCTTCTTTCAGGTCGCAATCCTTCATGCTTGTTGTGTCCAACTATAGGCGGTGCATTGAAGTGCACAGACACGAATCAATGGGCGCACGTTGTGTGTGCGTTATGGATTCCAGAGTGCCGTGTAAGTAGTACTATCATTTCGGCACGTTTATGAATTACTCCGGCAACATCGACCAGTTGTCCTTGTGTAATGCATTACTTCGTTCCTTGCTACAATTGATTGAAAATCAATTGTAGCAAGGAACGAAGTAATTTTCAGAGAGGGTCGGCTAATTTCGTTTCATCAACATTAACCGTGATTTCCTTCACAGGCTTTTACCGCGCGTCCAATCGCAAGATCATTGATCTTACACGCTTCCAGAACATCAACACTTATTTCATCTTTTGTTGGTTGTCAAATATGTCGTTCCAGGTTGACTTCGAAAAACGAGAGCCTATAATCCGTATCAATGAAATAAAGGAGGAGAGGTGGAGTGCGAAGTGAGATTCTGTTCTACTTTTTCTATCCTTTCGTATTTGCTGGAGTGATTTCTTTATTTTGGGTGTACTGTATGCGACACTCGGCAAGGTGCTTGTATCAAGTGTTCTGGTTGATTCCTGTACTTCGTCATTTCATGCTACAATGCACTTACGTAGCGATAGAGATGCGCATTGAACAGTGAGTTTCAATCGAGCGAATTGTAGACTATAGATGCCCTACCTTTGAAGAACAGGGCAGAAAACGGAGGCAAAGAAAGGGAAAGATGCCCCAACATTCGTGTCTTTACATTTTTTATCGCGGATTTCAGCGTTACTAAAGAAAAGGCGCGTATAAGTCGTGCCCTAGATTTGAAAATTTCTTTACCCAAATTTTGTATAACTTGCACATATCCTTTCCCATACAACATTTTGTCTGCAAAAAGTCTTTTGGGAGTGCTACGTCTAAAAAACACATCGACTGCTCTTCCTTCACATTTGACCTGCAAGTTCACCTGTCAACAGGATGTTTCAAATGTCGTGAACGGATCTAGTCATTGCCTCGTTATTGTAGGATTCGCGATTGACAGAACTTCCACATGATATCGCTTTGTCCGAGGCATCGTTCCGCAAAGCCCTTCGTAAAGGACGAGGTCGTTTGTGAACCGAGTCAGGTAGGGAGTGCATTATATTCTGTCGAATAAGTGATGTGTTGTGAGATGTTGTGTTGGTTTTGCATCCATTATGAATGTAATAACAACTGATTACAATTGTAGTATCTAGCTTATGACTGTGTCGTTATGGAAGTCGTACTTCTCCTCGAATGTCGTGGAAGTGTTGAATAATTCTTATGGCCCTGGTTGAATTATCACTTTAGGCTGCATCTGATGATGAAACTGCTGGACATTACGGCTGCAGTCCTTTGACAAAGCTCCGAGCAAGTTTGTTACGATATTTTCGTAGATCACGCTGCAGTGCTTGCATAGTAAAGTACCCACTATCCGGGAACACTATTGCTCCTCTCATCTCCATGTTTGCGAATAAATACTGTATTTTGTTTTTCCAGGTTGGAACTTGATCCGTTACTCGTAGCTGACGTCTTTGCCTATTGGGTGAAAAAGCGCCTGCATCTGAACAATGGGAAACCACTCATTGAAAACTTGCAAGATGAAATCACGGGTGCATTTTTGATTCACTATTGCTGATTATTCTTGTGAATGTACCTCTTACTGATCAGGTGTCACATGTCTCGTTGCTTTACGCTTGTCGAACCGAAGCCACCTACAGCTGAGTTAACCTGGTATCATCTGAATACTAATTCTCATGTTCTTCGCCGTCTACACATTAAAAGAAAACGTGGTCGTCCGAGGAAAAATCCAGTGGAAAATGAGGCACCATCAACTCCTGAAGCAAAGGTCTTGGATGCAAAAACGCTTCACGCTAAGGAGAGGTTGGAGCGTTCCCTTT
This sequence comes from Ostertagia ostertagi, assembly GCA_036418205.1. Taxonomy (NCBI): domain Eukaryota; kingdom Metazoa; phylum Nematoda; class Chromadorea; order Rhabditida; family Trichostrongylidae; genus Ostertagia; species Ostertagia ostertagi. The sequence continues at coordinate 36,570 of MU870217.1, read as the reverse complement.
GTGAGGTCAGTTTTTTTCTTTTCAATTCCTACTGCACAATCTCCAGTTTCCATCTCTATTCCCTGTTTAGGCCAAGCTTTCCAAAATACATTCAGCTGAGTGTAAATCACCCTTCTTTTAGAAAATGAACGACATTACGTGCAGTGAAAGAAAGTTGGACAAGTCTATAAATAACTTTTAAAAAAGTGAACATAATCTGACATTCAGCTCGAGTCCTTATTCGTCAAACATCGGCATTTGTTCCAATTTTAGATTTTTTCCTATGTTAATGCGGTGGGCAGGCGGAATCTTCGTTAACCGGCTGTCGTTTCGTCCATGTCCTCATAGGCCTATCTGCTTATGGCGGAGCAACAGCACGCTGGCTCTAGTTCCCCCGTTCTTTTATCACTGAAATCAATTTATGAGGCGTCAATAATCAGCGACTTGACCGAGTGGCGTATTTCGCTTCTTCCACAAGACGGTTGGCTGTTTTGAAAGACATCTCACCCAAACATCGACCACTAACACACCTGAGGGCGCATGCATAGTCGGTCGTCCGATCGTTAATCGTACAGCGTTAGATTCGCATGCTCATTCAATTCTTACGCGATGCGCATCCAATGCTGTAAGACCGTTACGATTGGACGACCGAATATGCACGCGCCCCTAACAGCTCCATAGAAAACAAGAAAAAAAAAAATTGTTTAAAATAGAGAATGTCTCCTAATGGTAATTTTGTATTTGTCTGTAAATATACCTGATACATTTATTTTGAAGCAAAACCCCTGCTCGAATCTTGATTCGGAATTCTGCGTAGGCCGCTTCTTTCATTCAGGGCTATGTGAAAACAAGCTGAAATAATTTTTGGAATTTGCAACGTCTTAATGGTTCTAATTTTACAATGTCTGTCTTGATAAATTGTCTCAGATTTTTCTAAATTTTCTAATAAAGTTTATGAAACAGCGGTGTATCAAAAATAAATGTTTTGAAAGACGTGATTTCAACCCATTTTCATATTCTAATGTTCGCGATGTTGCTCCACATCGATGTATATGATAATCATCATTGCTTTAGTCATGCATCAGCTTTTTGCAATCTTTTCCTGGCCCTACGTAGCCTCGTAGTCCGCTGTTTGAACGATGTTCTGACAGATGACTTCGTAACTACCGTTGTCGAAATACGAGAACTTTGAGACGTTGCGCAAACATTAGCCCAATCTTGATGCAGAACTGGATGTAGTCGTACGGATAAATTTGAATTGTGCCTGTATTCTCGTGACCGCTTGGTGATCCACTTGCATTTGTCAGATTATCAAACACCTCCTAGACCTTGGCGGCCACGGCGAGTATGTAGTCCATTTCTGGTTGGTCATATATCCTTTTAAACTATCTAACCATAGAACTCGAAATATAGGAGGAGGAGCCATAATGCCCTTTTTCATTTCAGCTCCCTCTCACCCTCTGTTTCCGCATCTCTCCCTCCCTTAAGGCTGCGCATTTTGCGTGTGAAATATGCAAATATTTCTGCGCTACAACTTGCTGGAGATTTTGCGCACATAGAGCAAACTAAAGATATTCTAAGATTGTACTTCTTTTCAGGGGAGAACGGCTGCTTGATTTGTGACTGCGGAAGATCCAGGGAACAACGGAACTTTCTTCACGCCCATATAGGTGCTTTGTTGCTAATAACGGAGCATCTTTCGAGGCCAGTTCCTCTCAGTCATCGTACGGATAGATTTCTGAATGAGACCTTGCCAGGTGTGTCCTTTGTGGATTCGACTTATATAAGAATCAAACTCAAACCCGGGAATATCACTGAACTCATACTTCAATACCGTAAAAGACCCCAATTACCGGAAAAAATTTTTAAATAAAAAAAATTCCAGCAGGTGTGTCCTTTGTGGATTCCTGTTTTTTTTTTCTGTTCTTGAGCTGCGAAACTAGTTAAGATATTTTAAAAATTCTTTTGGTGATCCCAATCCTACTGAGTTATGTCTAAATGATTCCCACCTGTTTCTGGCTGGTTTCTTTTTCAACTTTTTTTGCTCATTGTTTAGATTATTAGAATCATCTATTCAATATCTATCTTACAGAATCTCTGCTCGAAGGACGTAATAGAGGAAGGTGTGAGACGCGCCGATGAGATTTGTGGCCTAAACGGACTGGTTATGCCAAAAGCATCATCTTTTTCGCGAAGGTATTCAAGTGCGGATCGTTCTTTCTTGGTTGAGTTCATTCAGTATTGCTTCCAGAAATGACAGAATATCGCCATCTGAAACTACCCCTGCGTCTACATCCTCGTCGGAATCTTATCATCCTCCCTGCCTGCGGAACAGTTCTCCTGTTATGCGGAACTCAACGGCTGACATTCCTCCGTGCGTTTCTTTGGGACATCCAATTTCGCACGCTTGCTTTCCACGATCTTTGTTTTTTTTTTTTGCATTCATAGGCTTAGTAATGAACATGGTCTCAGACTTCACAATGTGCTTTAAATGAAAACGTGATGTTGGTTTTCTGAGGCTACATGTAGTACTGAGTCTAAAGAACATACGCTATGTTTTGGCTCAAAGTCGATCACGGTGGTTGCTAGTTCCTTTCCGTCAAGCGCTTCTCAGCAGTTCTCTTGAACGTTAGGGAGCTCACGCATGAAGCTTTAAAATTGCACATTCATAATATGACAGAATACTCGCAGGTTAATTGGAATTGGAAAGCAAAATGTCGGGTGTTGCCTTCTGTCGTGTTTTTTCTGGAGCTCTGTAGTTATGAAATGCTGAAGTTCATTTGCTTCATTGTACAGCTGGAACCAGTGATGTTTGTAGAGAATTCAAAAATATCAGAAAGTACAGCTAAAAATTGAATGTGAATGTTTTTGTTGGAAAACTCATCGCAGAAACTTATTCTTGATGAAAACCATCTTTTCATCTCACGATCAGACTTCTTCGTATTAAGACGCTGTCTACTAAGCTACAACCCTGTGATCAACTTTGAGCCATCATTTCGTTATTAATGTTGAGTGATTGTGGTTTTGTGTTCCTAAATCATATTCAGTGTTTTCAGAGTCTCGTCCCCGAAATCGATATCTCGCCGATCCCTCTCGAGTCCTAGGAAATACCCAAGAAAACGCACTTCAAAGCAGTCGCGTATCTTTTTCGATGAGGAACAGCGTAACAATCGTCGAAAGAGTTTGAGGAGCTCAGACGCGAAGCCCACCGATGTGGAAGATCACTCGAGGACGCACGATCCGAATGATGGTTCTATCAGTGGGAAGCATGACGAGTCATCCCTTCTTCTTCGAGATTCTAATCATCACAACGAGAAGGCTGTTGAGGTCACCCCTGCTGAGGGGGATACGACTAGCAAGCGAAATGAGGAAGGGGACACTTCCATAAGCCACGACCCTCCCGTAAAGATGACGCAGTCCTCGTCAAAAGGCTCAGGAAGAAAGTCTCGAACGGGGCGTAAATCTGACACAAAATCTACTGTCGGTGGAGCTCAGTCGCCTTCTCCAAAGCGTCATCGAGGTGCACATGCACTAGGTACAGAGCTGAGGCTACTAAAGTCATTGAATCTGAAAAACGCGAACAAGGACTTCAAAAACCGGTGGGGTATTTCTTAAGAGAATTGTTACGCAAATAGTAACGTTCGTTCGAGTTGCATCGTTAATCGACCGATGTTATGGAATGACGATCGTACCCAAGCGCACTCGGCGAAATTTCTTACCCGGTCGACAGTGTCAAGATAAGTTTGGTGAACATAGGATTTTGAGGTCGACACTGCGCTCAGTTCAGTCACCGATTCACATAGCAGCTTCTTCTGTTGACAGGACGTTTTCTGAACCGAAGCGTGGTAGGTTGTCAAGTATTCTAGTAGTTGTATTCATTGATAAACAGTTGTAGTAATTTGATTTCTTAGAACTCATGGCATCTTACCCGTTGCTGCGTTCTCGTCCGACACCTCTCTTTCATTCGAGTCGCTCTGGGGCATATCCACGTAAAGCAATGGTTAAGTCTCGACGTGCAGGTGCCAACGGATGTAGGCTGCTGTGAACTCATTAAATATCACGTTGATGTTTACACGGTGATGATCCAGGCAAAGGCGGAAGATCAGGGTGAAGACCGAAAAAGCTCAGCAACTCTAAGTGGTCTAACAATGCAAGGCTCCCTATCAGTCTACCGTTGCTGCTCGGAGCTGACTAGGCTAACCTCTATGTTTCCCAAAGGGCGTAGAGGACCATTTACAGTCGATATCCGAAAGTTGGGGTAGGTGTGTCACCGGAAGTGACGTGCACTTGATAGAAGTTGCGTGGATAAGCTGTTGCCAGCATGCTTTGCTGATATCCAGCGATGTATGCTGGAAGCAGCTTATCCACGCAACTTCTATCAAGTGCACGTCACTTCCGGTGACACACCTACCCCAACTTTCGGATATCGACTGTAAGTCCTCTACGCCCTTTGGGAAACATAGAGGTTAGCCTAGTCAGCTCCGAGCAGCAACGGTAGACTGATAGGGAGCCTTGCATTGTTAGACCACTTAGAGTTGCTGAGC
>MU870217.1:0-17376 GCA_036418205.1 Ostertagia ostertagi | reverse complement strand
ATGTTCTTTGAAGATAAGGCTAGGCAATCTGTGATCACTCAGAAACATGAACTCGCGTTATCTTAATGATCGAAGTGAATGATTAGCAAAGGTTTCGGAGTGGACGGCAGAAATTGCTGCTCAGCTCCTTACCGATGCCAAGGTTTCATTCTTTATATGGGCGAGTAGGGGTTATGCGTTTTTGGAGGAATATAAATAGAATGAGAAAGAATATAAATAGAATGAAAAGAAGATTAGTTCCTTCTTGGACACGTGGACGTAGTTTTTAGTGTGCAAAAAAACGACCTCATTCTTTGTGCTTTACAGAAAAAAGTAGAAATCTTCTTGGTGTGACAGTGGTCAATAAGTTGTACTATGTACCCTATGCGGGTTTCCACCACTTGTGTTCGATTACGATTTCGCCTTGATTGAAGTATTTCCTACCGAAGTGGCGGAGTTAAATGTGGATGTGCTGTGCTACTATGTTTTCGAAGCGACTGCGAAATTTCGAACTTTGTGCAGTCTGGACAAAGAGATTGCAAAAAGGGCAAGAGGGAGTGCATACGTAAAGGAGGTGGAGAGAGCTAGCGCATAAAAGGACACACGTATTCCGCGGACATTAGGGGACAGCTCCACGATAGGATCGAATGTTTAAGAAGGGGAAATTTAATCAGTGGATAGCCAGGCGGACCCTTCAAGGGTGCGGACCGACACGGAACGGAAGCGAAGGATGTGCCCCGGCAATCTAGCGTGGCCGTCTCCGCATCACTGGCGACGTGGCACGCCCACCGACTGCTAAACGCTAGACCACATGCAGCAAGTCGAGCGTTTAGCAGAGAGAGCGTTAGCGTTGAAGAGGGCAGCACCGATGAGAGTCGCATCAATGCGGAAATCAACGGGCAAGGAAGGGGTCCCATTTCTCGGGTTCTGGGCCGTTTCTCATGGTTTTCCTTCATCCCGGCCCACCTCTACCTTCATTATAATGGCTGCCTTCTAATAGTAAACTCTACCATTAGATGTACGGTGCAGGCGACGAGCCCCCTCTGCGTAGGTCAGGGAAATTCTAGGTCTAGTGGAATGCTGCTCTTGATGTTATGGTCTAATTGCTGTAAGAGCAGTATGATGGAGCTGACGGCGGAGTGGTGTCGGTGGGGAAGAGTGTTAGAGTCGAACGAGGACACGTATGAGGTAGGTATCTGGGTGTGTCATTAGTGTTATTAATGTTGACAGACGCCTGGTGGTAAATAGATAATTCGAGGGATCATGAAAAGCTGTATTGACTGCTTCCATTGAAGAAGCAAGGTGCAGTATATCAAAACACTTTTTTTGCTTTACTGTATTGCTGGTGCAAACGACGCCCTATTACTTGCTATCCGTCAGCGTAAAACTCATCAGAGACTATCGTCTATATCACCTCTTGTCTTGCTGGTCATCGAATCTCCAGAGGTCTTCCATTGGTGCAGTCCAGTGTAATTCATTTAACGATCCATTTCTTTTGGAAAACTTTCCTGAAGACCGTTGGTCCGGCAGCCGTCCCAGTGTTCGTTTAACTCCCGAGGGATCTATTCGGTAACCGATAACAAACTCGCACGACGTGCTCGGCTCACTGATCTTCGATTTCCCGGCTAGTGTGGCAGCGCCCTGATCTTCGATCGTTAGTGAAGTTCGAAACCCTTGGTCGGAGAAGAAAGAATTGCTATCATAGTTTTAGCATTGAAATTTATCACCATATCATTGAGGCCGAATTTTAAAGCGCTAAAATGAGTTTTGCAGTCATTAACGGACACTCTTCAAAATTTTATAATTTCGGCCTGACATGCCGTTAGCATTTCCACAAATGAGGAGGTAGTTGGGATTTTGTAATTACGTCCTTGCAAACATAGTACAAAAGTAGCTGCTCCCCCCAGTCACAAATTAAGAACACGGGACACCTGACGCGCCAGAGGCAATTTGAAAAAATCGATGCTCTCTGGCGCTGTATAATGTCCTGCTGGATCGCGAAGATGCCTTTCAAAGTTTTCAATGGATGGGCTCCAGCATCTCTCATTCCGCTCACTCTTCTAGTATGCAGGTGAATTCAAACTCCTACTTGACATCGACTTTTTTTCGCTGAAGTCGCCGCACTATTGCTTTTTCTTGGAAGAGGGGTGTCGGCACATTGATTGAAGAGTGACATTGAGATCGTGATCTCAACGGTTTTGATTGCGTACTATAATTTTGCTTAACATGCTAAATTTGATTTCTCCATCTTTCACAACAGATAGGTTTCGAACTGATTCAGGTTCGATAGAAATCTTCCTGGAAAGCAGGTGCAGTGCAAGAAGGGAGAGGGGCAGGGGTCATCGCTGCGTAGCTTTTCCTGACCCTTTTCGTTCTTATTCTTCTTTGCAAATGAAAGAAAAAAGCTTTGAAAGGGTGGATCTGCTTGCTTGTGCAGGAGGGGACCTAAGTGAGTATGAAAATGTTTCCCTTGAGGCGTACTTGAATTTTCTCCGGAGGGGGAGGGAGGGGTCGTCTTTGTGGTTTGCGAAGGCCAAAGGGGTCGTGTTTGTCGAAGCTGTTGGGGTCGTGATTGCCAGAGAGGGAGTCCTGTTTGACGGGGTTGCTGATGAATTGTGAAAACTTCATGAAGGAAGCATGAATTTGGCAAAATTAAAGGATTCAGCCGATCCCTAAGAAACACTCATTCTATCGCCAGCTCCAGCTGAAGGAAAAACTGGGTGAAGTGCGAAAGTTTCGAATGGTGTCACAATCAAATCGTGTCACGGAAGGGGTCGTCAGGTTTTCTAGAATTGGAATAAAGGCAGTTCACCCTGCCTACACTACACTTGAGCCTGCTTCGTGTTATTGACCTTCACGATAAGTCTATCTGTTAAGACATTAAGGACCGCATACTACCCATCTCGTAGAAAGAGGGAGACAAAAGTCTCTAAAGTCTCTATGAATTTCCTCCATCTCTCAACCAAAATAGCCCTAAAGAAAAATCCATTGTAATTGAAGTTTGAAAGAAGTTGAAGCATTGCAGAAGTAAGAAACAATGTCGTTCGTGAAAACCATAAAATTCATGAGATTTTTGTTCCAATGTGCCCGGTTGTGCGTTCGCTAGACAAAAGCGATCTTTATCCGCTCGCCCCGCGAAGCTTTTTCCGCTGTGGACGCAGAAATCCAGGGCACTTCTGATCAATGGAAGAGCTCTTGGAATTCGGCGCCTATGTAAATCCTTTGCGGAAAAAAAACAGCGAAAGTCGCTTTCTGCATAGGCGAACCACCCCCCTCCCCTCCCCGGCCTGGCGGGAAGAGGACAGCTACGGCCCCAAAAGAGGGGAAATCTAACACATAATTGTGGACAGCATTTATATCTGTATATAATGAATGTGTATAGCAATAGTAGAGTGTAATACTAGCAATTGAAGAACGCAGTTCACGTTTGCATCAATCACCCTGCACTTTTCTGCAAACCGGCGAGGGCCCGTGTGTTTTCGAACACCCATTGCACTTTGCAATCGATTGCTGCGCTGTGTTTTCATGATGCAATTCGGGAACATTCTGCACGTTTTGCGCAATGTGGGATCTCTTCCTATCTTATCAATTATCTTATCGTTTCGCAGATTCTTCTCGATCTTTCCCCATATCACTAAAGCTCAATATCTGACTTGAGTTCTCATTTACAATCTCGATCGTCTGGTGTATGCAGCGCGTAGAAACTGCGGAACCAATGTGTACTTTGGTGAAAAAGAAGAACCGGAAAGCCTGCACGTGAGACGCTCCAGGAGACGCCTCAGGGGAAGTTTTATCACTATAATATCCGATTGTTAGAGGTTTAGAGCGGATTTGAATTCCACTACTTAACTGCACCACTACTGGATTCGACTGCGCAAACTTTTGATGATTAATCTCTTTCTCAGGCAGGACTCGAGGATAATACAGTTCATGAAGCTAATTTGCGTGCGCGAGTCCCAGTAAAGTTATCAAAAGTGGTCAAGGTCGAGCAAAATTTTTAGGGCCCGTGACCAGGATGGGTGCTGAAGACTGGGTTTTGACGACCCTTTTTGAGAAACAAGGAAGGTGGTCCAGTGATATATTTATTGAGCAGAGAGAATATAAGCGTGGCCGTTCCCAACGCTGTAGGTATCGAGAATGTCTGGCCCATAGAACAATTCCATGCACCGCCCCACTTGATAGCGGGGGGCTGGGCGCATACATAGCAGCAGGGGGTCGTCGACGACGACAGGGCGGAATACTATACCGTACAATACCAAACTTTCTCATCTGGACGTAGTTGGTTGTTCTGGCCTAACTGGATCTTGGCTCTGACAATCGACTCGATGCAGTCGTTCAATACGCCTCGATATCAGTGCAAACTTGCGAAATGTACAGTCTTATCAGCCTCTACTTCCGCTAACTAGCCGTACCCGTTCATGTTTTCTGCTGATATGGACAGCTGTGGGCAGAATCAACTGTCGGTATCGACTTGATAGTCAAACATTGCTGACTAATACATAGATAGGCGTGGGCAGGCCGCGTGTAAGTGGGACTGCTGCGCGCTACTATACTGTCACGAGAAATCGGGGAATTCGTGAGCCAGGGGGAGTGTAGCCAATCTAGGGGGTGGGGGTGAGGGCAGTCACTTGACATGCGTGAAAAGCTGGGCGTGCCCACCCCACTTGTATGCCCAAAAACATTTTCACTGCATTTTCCCAGTTTTTCACGACTATTAGCCATAGCCGGGTTCCCTCATACGACCCCCTTTCCCGCATCCGCGACCCCTTTAACCTTCAGAACACGATCCACCTTCCATTTTGGTCGCCTTCGACTATCCCAATTCTGACTCCAGATCAAGCGGACGGACGGTTGACCACTTTCAGGGTACGTGTACACAACAAAACTAGCCGCTTAATCCGCGGAGCAAACAAATTTTTCATTCTGACATCTCTTGTACAGCACCCTTCTCTTCCCTCCCCCTGAACTGCGCTCTGGAGCAGTCTTCTGTCCTGCTAGAATTTAAGCAGCCCTGGTCTAATGGTTAACATCAAAGTGATTCGCCACGACAAGTGGTGTATGTGCTAATAGGATGCTTTTTTTGGAGAAAAAAATTTCTGCAATATTTTCTGAGCTACTTGTTCACCTGGTACTGCGTATAGCATAGTCGCCGTTCCATTTCCGCGGCAAAAGCACCAATTGTGTATAGTCAACATCAGGTTATCAGTATGCGACTCTGACTCGACAGAAAATTTCTCAAAACAGCAGTAATTTATAGGCCATTTGTGGTGAGTGGCTGCGTGCTACCTAGCAACTAGCTGGCTCGAATTGCTTAACGTGGTAGGTTTGTGATGAATTGCTTCCAATCAGCGCTAGATGGAAATTTTAAGCTTGCGCAAGGTGGCTCCTGTCAGCCACCTTTTCGCTTTTTTTCAGCAAAGCAGTCTCCTTATCACATTCTTTAGTAACGCAAATGGATAGCGCAGGGCTGCTTGAGAGGGTAATCGCAAGGAAATTAAGGGTTTCTTCTCTTAGCTCGCATGGAATTCAAGATTTTAATGTAATAATTCTTCCTGTGATCGTGTTTTGCGAATTTTATGAGTCCTCTACTTTTTCTATATGTTTGAAGGAACTATTGGACAATAGGAAAGTTGTTTCAGAAGTTGAACGGTTTCAGGTCTTTTGCATCAATGCCTGCAGAAGCGTTCAAGAAGCACGAAGTGGTTCCAGACGTGTTGGCTACGGCTCCAACAAAAGTCGTCAAAGCAAGCTATGACAGTGGCGCTGAGGTGATTTGCTATCTCGTCATACGTGAATGTTTTGTGAAAATAGTAGAATCTTGGAAAATGAACGTCTATTTGAATATAGGTTTGATGAGTCATTTTCCATTTCAGGTGAATCTGAAATGTTACGCCAACGAGTAAAAACCCACGAAGCTTACAGGGACGTCAGCACGGGACCACTGTACACCTATCTTCACTGGTACTTTTTTTTTTACCCATTCTCATGTTTTGAAAATACCCTTTTTTGCAATTTCCTACTTTTTGAATATGGAAAAGTTATGTCACGGACTTTTGGTTCTTTTCCTAAGCAGAGCCTTAGATGTAAGTTATTTATGATGGCCTTGCCGCCCTTCTCTCTTCTTTTCTGCAGCGTTGAGCATTAATAACAGCTTTTCAATAAGCGCCTATCATTTCGGGTATGTAGAGACAGTCGGACTGCAATGAAGAATCCAGAAGGAAAATATGAAGCGGACAATTAAAACCGTTGGCGCTCGTCTTCGGGGAGGGGGGGTTACCAGGTAAGAACCCCAAGTGTGAGTACAATTGCTGTTATCTTGAACATAACCCTAGAGAGGAAGATCCTGGACGAGTATCTGACAATTAGCTTTTCTCCGGTTTCTCGCTATCTGCGACTTAGTCTTAGCTGCACCCGTACCACTTGACTCGCTGTTTGAAGCCTCCCCCGCCGAAGACATTAGCGCCAAGCCTTCTAGTAAACCATGTCCTAAGCCAATGCAACAGTCCGCTCATTAGTCAGGTGTTCCTATACGGGCTACAGACAGTACGTGTAATATTTTGTAATTTCTCATGTATTTAAGTGGTTACTCAAAAAACCTAAATAAAACTTAATTATATCCGGACGCGCATCTGCGGCAAGGAGGCCAAGCGTACGAGATATGTCATCACTTGCTTATCGTAAATGCCTTGAAACACTATCAGCAAAGATGTACTCGCGCCGCTGAGTACATCTGGGATCTCGGACACTAAAGCACGGTAGGAAGTGAAAAGTAGAGTTGCTCTACGCGCTGTCGATGATGGGTGAGCTTTCACCTTACAGCGTTATTTATCCTTGTCTACAAGCAGGTGTCTACAACCGTATTCCGGCACGCGTCATTGACAAATCGCCTCTGGTTATGGACGGGGTGGATGCAGAGACAAAAGTTGTGTGTGCAAGCCAAGTTGGGACCATTGCAGAAATTTCACTATCATGTTCCTTTAGAACGTTGCTTAGCGCCGTAATACATGCAACATTAAGTATATTGATGATTGCTCTAATTAAATAATTACAGCAGGTGGCGACGACTACGGGCCTATCTCGTTTATTAAGCAGCTCGGCGCTGCTGAGAACGTTAGGCACGGAAGGCTAGTCACAGTTATCACTTTCCGTGCCCTTTGATTTGCATTGGTCAGTATTTGGTCTTATCGGCGGTGTTGTTCTTTATTAATTATTCAATATAAATTGTTGTATATAATTCACTGGCTATACTAGCACCTGCCATTACTTGGAGGCTAAAATAGCGAACATCATAGAACATCGTGTGCACCTGGAGTTATCTCTTCAATGATGCCGTCTTAATCGCATTTGGAGGATGTCGGCTTGAGATGAATAAGTCAGGCGCGAAGCGTTCAGGGTTACTGTGATAAGGTTCTGTAAAATGTGCATGCCTCGATACTCTATATATTATATTATATATATGAAATATATATGATAAGAGTTGTGATAGGACTGCTCAGACGTCAACTTGTGTTCGAGGCTAAAATTGTTGCGGCCGATATATGGAGTGTAGCGATTCTCGCTACGGCATGTCTGCGTCCCCTCCGTCCACCATACTCTCTCGTCTGAGTGCCCAGCGTGTCTTTATCGCGGCACCTTCAGAATGGAAGCACATTCCTCAAGAAAGAAAGTCTTCATTTTTAATGCTTTCGGTGTTTTCTTTTCTCCTTCGCTGGTGGGTCATACCGCACCTAACTTTTATTTTGAAGGCAAAATTTACGATGAAAAGTTAGCTCATTGGAAATAAGGGTAGAGGTGGATCAGTGGAGCAGGATGAAGAAGAAACCATTTGAAACGGCCCGAAACCCGAGAAATGGGACCCCTTCCTTGCCCGTTGATTGACTCTCATCGCTGTGCCCTCTTCAACACTACGCTCTCTCTGCTATCTAATCTCGCACGTATAGACCTGCGGCGAGTGATTAGATAGTCGGTGGGCGTACCCCGCCAACCGCGCCAAGAGTGAGCCATGCTAGATCGCCGAGGTCAAATCTTTCGCTGCCAATTGCCGCCTGTCTCCCAACTATGCAATTTCCCCTTCTTTGACCGTCGTTTTTACCATAAATTCCTCCTTCAAAGCCTAGATGAATGCGAAAGGTTCTTTCTAGTTGTTCGTAGTGAAAGCTGATTGTTGATAAATGATAGTTGTAATTAGTGACAACTGATAGAATACAACTGCAACAGCTAATCATTTCATTGGCAGAAAACATTTACATTTTGTGGAAGGCCGTCGTCACTTGTGGTGTGTGGTCTGCACTCGATGCGCACTTGGTTTTCGGAAACGGAGTTTTCTTCATATGTTTTTGGCAGTTAAAGTCATATAACTCTATTGAAAACAAAAAGAGCGTCGAGTGCAGACCACACACCACAAGTGACGACGGCCAAGGGGAAGTCACTTTTTCTTTCCTTTTTCTGGCCGTCGTCGATTCTGGTGTGTGATCTGCACTCGACGCTCTTGCACATTTTTCGAAATAGAGGGTAAATTCATAGATGTATCACAATTTAGTACGAAATGTTTACATGAAAACCTAGGAAGTTACATGTACACCATGATCCATGGACAAAGGAAACCCGACACAAGCGAAGGTCTAGTCTTTATAGAGCAATTGAGAAATGATTTCTCGGTTGAGTGCTCGCTGATCTTTCTTTCCGGAGGTGAGGATCATTGTACCAACGAGATGTTTCGCCAGCCGTTCTCGTTGACGTCTCCTTGCAAATCGGTCGCAGACTGAAATTCGAGCAATGAATAGCCTACGTGGAGTTCAGAAGGCATCAGTGCACATTGAAAAGAGCCTCAAGAAAACATTCTTCATCGAATACTCGAATACACGGGTCGCGATTGAATCTTGTGGGCAATTTTACTTGTGAGTGAAGTCGCAAAGTCCCTAAATACAGAAATCATGCAACGTCGGGACACCAAGATGCACAACAAGGGCACAAACCATAAGGAGGCTTTGACCACCGTAACGGTTGCCGTTTCTACTCGTTCACAGCACACGTGGTGTCTGTGTTCTCTTGCTCGGCGTGTTCTCCTGCTATTGCTTACCCTTGTCGCGCTACATATGTCCGTCAAATTGCGTATCGGTTGTAGTACAGGCTAAGCCAGTGCTACGTTCCCATCCCCCAGGTAGGACAACTGGCGCTGGTCTTAATTTTGACATGAAGTTGAATTTGTAGTGCGTTTGAGATTTTTACTTCAGGTCAACTCTCTAAGCAACAAGCCCTTATTTCAATATCAGTAAGCGGAAAACTTATTATACTTGACACTTTTCTAAGCTTGGTAAAAGCCAGGACAAATTGATAAAAGGAAAGTAAACAATTTCTGCTTTTAGAAAAAAAAACTAGCGCTAACTGAGATAAGAGAAACAGAGCGATACAGGTAAGCACTCCGATAGCCCCTGTCCGTGAGACGATCCGATTGTAGTAGGAATAGATGTCTTTTGTCTCGAATGTCTCACAAAATTGACCTGAAACGGGCAGATGTGGAGAGATCATAGTAACTATCCCACAGCGACTGAAAGCTCAAAATGCCACAAGCTGTGCAATGAGTCGCGCGATTCGTATCACGCGAGTGCAACAACATGCGCAACTGCTATCATGCGATGCGTCGCGCGAATGCGCGAACTATGACACCACCTATGCATTTATGAATCATGTATTTCATCCATCTCTATACCCTCTGCTCGATTTGTAGATGTGCGCCAACTTGGATACCCTTAATACTGAACAAAACAAGATCATTCGAGCTTAAAGATCCACAATTTCGAGAAGTCAGAGGGGGCCTCCGAGAAGAGCAGGCTCTCAACCCACAAGAGCGAGCATGTGGCACGCGCTGCCTCTACTCGAAAAGGTTGCGCGTGCAAGGGCTAAGGCTTGCTCATCTTGCCACTGCGTGTGCAATCGCGGATGCATTGTCCGGCGTAGTGCGCCCTTGCGTATGATCGTACTCTCTAGTTTTCCTTCCTCAGCAGCGCGTATCTCTTCGTGATATCAGCCGAATACTTACCAATTATCTCAGTGTTTGCTATGGCTACCTGTTTATTTTTTCCTTAATATACTTCCATATCGCTTATATCTAAATTTTGAACGAAAATACACGAGGTAGATATCAAACGGTGCATTCGAGCAATTATTTTTGGTGAAATGGAAGAAGTCGAAACTCGAATGTTACCGCTGAATGAAAAATGCTAATTGTTGACTAAAAAAATCATGTCAATGTACTGCGTGGCCTCCATATATTACCTCACAACAAAGTCTAGTGCGGGACTCATTTTGTCCAAAAATTTCTCTGCCTATGAGCCTATCTAGAACTCGAATCAAAAAAAGTACAACAAGTGTACCATCTGGTACGAAAGCATATGAGGCAATTGCTACAATCGCTAGGGTGGAATGCTCGAAGTTTTGAAAGGAAGCATGATCTAAACGAGGACTGGTATAACCGTACAATCATCCTGTGACAAAATGCGCGATTGAACCTTAGGCCTGCCGAAAATTTCAGGTCCCCGCTTCCTTGTGATAGTGGCGATCTGCGTCTCGCTCGTCCCATGCTCTCTCGTTCTCTTTAACCGGGTCGCGTTCCCTCGCCTTGAACTTCTACAGGTGTCTTCCCCTGCGACTGTCATTGACCCAAAAAGTGAGAAGTATGCATAAATAGTGTTTTGGTTGTCTTTACATTTTGTGATGATCTACTTTCGCGCTCATTCGTTTCGATTTGGACCACTGTCTATGAAAACGAAGCTTTAGAAAGAACTACACACCTGAGTAAGGTTTCTCGCAGTGGCAACTCGTCAAGTCATAGTTTGGAGTTCCATGGCCATTGCAATGAATAGCATCACAGTCGACACCAGTCCATCCTTCTGAGCATTGTACACACCTGAAATTGACTAGTAGTCTTGTTCCCTGCTGACATGAGCAGCTTTTATTGGAATGGATTGTGTTGGTTTGAAGGCACCGGTCGCAATTGAGAAGGTCTGTTGTTTTGTTCGGAAAAATCCCATACAACAAGTGCCATGGGAATTAGTAGGAAGAAAAAGGCAACGGAACGTAGGTGAAGATGTTTCTTGTGTGATCGACATGGTACGACGGAGAGACATAGCGCTACGAGGAGACGAAATCCAAAAAGCACTCGTGCGCGAAGTGCACATGCCGCAATCGATAAGAAGGCAGTGATGGTTGCAGCGGTTAACGAAGAGTATCAGCTTTCCTCGTGCGCACGTTATTTTGTGACAGAATACCATCACGCTTATCTATGGCGCCCTGACTACCTCACGCAAAGAGGGAATTTCTCGCGAGAAGTGAGTCGCGAACCGTGCCTTCTAAGCATTCCAACTTTGTAGTCCATTGCTTGTTCGAATAAGTTCCATAGCGATATCATCCTAAACGGACACAGAAGAATAAGACCGTAGGACCATTGTATGCCTGGCTGGTTGAGCAGAAATTAGAAAGAATACCCGTCTGCAATTACTCCTATATGGCATAGGTACCCGCCGATCATTATGATACACGCTGAAGTTTGAAAAAAACTGCTCTGAATCATAGTTAACCTAAGTGTGCGATTCGAGAGCTTTCATGTCACATGTCGTGCCTTTGATATAACGCTCAACTACATTGCGCAGACGAAGCATTTAACCTCCCCGGGGGGTAGTCTTGCAAATTGTCTAGCGTAAATTGAAGTTCTCAAGATACAATAGCCAATAGTTTATGGAACAACAGAGACACATCCGCGCACGTGTCGAGAATGTGCTTTGGGCATAGAGTAGACTTGGCAAATCTTACGAATCGTGGGATACGAGCGATACACCGGCGCTTCGAAGAATTTACCAGTTAATCAACACTGTTTGAATGTGGCGAGAGCCACTCTCTTGAGCACGCTGATTCGCCTGCTTCGGCTATCCGACAGGAGGACCGTCGCGAATGCAGGAAGGTAGTCAGCGGACGAGTCGCACCGCGCACTGTAGTGACTTCGCGCCAAGTTGAATAGAATGTAGCATAGCACGTCCTACACTGCACATCACACGCTGCGATTGCGTGACTCTCCTTTTGGCGCGAACGGCCTGCGTCGGTACATGCCTTCATGCCTCTCGCGCTCTCATGCCCGGAGATGCCCAGTGGAGCGCGCGCGGGTCAACATGCCAACGAAGCGCCTCCACGGCCACCTCAAATTACAGGTCACTGGTGCATCCAGTGAACGTTGGCCATCGCGGTAATCACAATTCGCTGGATTCCAAAGTGAACACCACCTCCAAGTCGCCTAGCGCATGCTGCTGTTTGAGTCTAGTGAATACATCGCGACTGGATAATCACGTTAAATCTTTCACGCATACATCGATGATCGCCCTCTAGACGGGATTTCTACAAAAGCTAGTGCTTCAGGGGTACTCAGCACAACAGCTAATTGCAGCCAAACCTTCTGCGAAATCAGATCCTATGTGGCGTTCTCTCTACGATCCGTCAATTTCAACGGCGATACAGGATGACACCCGGTCAGCTCGTCTCTGCGATGCACTGGCCATTCTCGAGTGCACGTTTACGCACGCTCTGTATGTTTTGCCAGCACGCCACCGTAAGAATTAGTGCTACGAAGCCATAGCGCTAGATACCGCTAGCATCTAAAAAAATACTAGCGATCGCTCGAGTAGAAATAGGGAAAACGATCCTTAGTAGTTGCAGAATTAATTAGACCCCAAAAAGACACAAAAAGACTCTTATACGCAGGCTGGCTCCAACACCAACAGAACGAAGGATTAGGTAGCAAAAAGTTCGCTACAATTCTAAAAGTTAGTAGTCACCCTTGTGCGCAATTCTGGAGTTGACACAGTGCTACGACTCTACGCTCAAAGCATTTATGCCCTCTCAGATAGAATTGCTCGAATCTATACATGGCAACCGTAGCCTTTGATGTTTTGTACATTGTCTAGTTGTTTGCTTTGACTGTCTTACACGAGGGATGACGTTTGTGGAAGTCAGTATCGGCCGTCCTGCTGAACTTCAATGGGAGAGACCAAAGATTTCTACTTGGCCATAGACTAGTATAAGAAACGTGGCGTAAAAGGAGCTACTTGCGGAGATTTCTCGAAATCCCTGAGGAACAATCCTGTTCAATGTTGCTGATCAAAGGGCAAGTGTGAATGGCCTTCTTCTACTGGGGTCAACTGTAGTGTCGTTTTGTTCAGTTGTGAAAGCTTTCAATTAGCCTTTTTTTCTTTCTTCTTTTTTTGATAATATCTTTAGGTCTTTATCATTTCTGAAATAGCCACCAAAAATAATTGGGAGAGCAGCGATTTTTGTCGAGAATTAATTTTGAAGGACTTGATTAGTGCATCACAGTTAATGACTTTTTCAGGATGAGTTATTGGCGCTTGTGCTTGTGCCACAACTGGAAGAACATGCGCCATATTCGGTTGTGAAATTGGCAGCGGGCACAAGTTAAAAAGAAATATTCTATTAGGCATATTCTGAGAGCATTAGGGAAGTTCGCCCCTTCCTTTGAAAATCCTGATACGCAAGCCGATGTCGCCGCTCATGTCCCGCTGTGCAAATATTCCCGAAGGACAAAATCCATAAATCTACATAAGACAATGATAGAGACTATTGGAAGCATGTGTCTTATTAGAATCGGTATTTCACGTTCAACACCGCAGAAAGTTAACCTTGAGGAAATGACACACCACGACCGACGTGCATAGCGGCGCCTTCTGTTTCATTGTTTCCGTTCTTGACGCTCACCTACAAGCTAGGAACAAGGTGCCTGGGTAATAGGGCGAGATCTTCAGCAAGTGAGCTCACCTTACTGTAATAATGTTCTCTCGACGAAACTCTTTGAAAAGCGAGTAAGTCCGTCTCTCCAAAGCCAGAACTATTGTAGCCTCTGCAACAGAATCCTGCTAACCAATTCACGACCTGCGCAGACGCAAATAGCAAGCAGCAGTAGATTTTCTTCAATAAAATCCAAGTGAAGAGAGATTTCCTCTGCCCAGGGCTGGCGTAGATGAGCGAGGGTATGAAGATTCTTTCCATGGAAGAAAACTTTCCAAATTCCATTTCAAGCCCTGCAGCCACAGTAATACCATTGTCCCGAGTGAGAGCTTTGTCAGCCACCGGTGGCTGACATTGTCACGAATGGTGTTAAATAAAGGAAAAGAATGGAATCACCTGGTTCTTTCCATTTCACACCCATCAAAGAGTTCTCTGAAGAAATCGTTATCTCTCGCAAGCGCTCCTGACGTCTCAAACTCTGCATAGCGTCACTGCTTTGATAAAATTTTAGTCACTCTGGAGGAATTGAAAGTTCGCATGTATAGAGAATGCCATAAAAGACACTTAGCCCATGGCGACACTTCATCCGAACTTTTCGTCGCACAGCGGCCAATGTCATGAGCATTTACGGCGAAGTATTCCTGAGATGTTTCGATGATGAAGTAGATCTTCCCCGTAAACAGAAGCAGGCCCTCCTTCACTGCCCCGCCGTCTTCAGAATATGACGTCATCTGCCGTCACCGTCGAGCTCAACGAGGCTTACCGTAATCGCTCCGACCTGAAGCTGCTACATAATTTCTTCAATGGATTAACTGTTGAATAGCTTCCCAGAGACATTAGCTGTGACTATGCAAAGCCGCTGACCCAGCGCTTCAGAGACGTCGTAATCGTCTATGTATCTCGGGCTCGTACTCCTGCACACATCTCCCGTGAGAAAATCCTTCTTTATCATCGGGTATTAGAAGCTAGTGTGTAGCCTTTGAATGACTTAACAGGACGACATTAACGATGGAAAAGCAACCATTCCAAATTATAGAGATGGTGAGTAGTCTTCTTCTTCTCCCTAGCGTTAGTCCCGCGCAGTCGCAGGGTCCGCTGTCTTTGTCAGTCGTCGCCACTTTGCTCCTGTCCAGGGCGTCCTCTGCTGTGGCCATGACTTCACTCAGATCCTTCTTGATCACGTCTCTCCCCCTCTTCTTTGGGGCTCCTCGCGGTCGCTTGCCTTGCGCTTCGAAGTCCATCGCTTTCTTTATCGGATGATCCTGTGGCCTCCTAGCACATGCCCATACCATCGCAGACGCTGTTCTCGTACCTTCAGCTGGACAGGGGCAGTCTGCATGACCGCTCTGACGTCCTCGTTTCTAACCTTGTCCAGCCGCGTCCAGCCGCAGGCCCATCTCAGCATCCTCATTTCGGCAGAGTGGAGCTGTCTTTCCTGATTCTTGTTCAAGGCCCAGCACTCGCTGCCGTAGAGCATCGCAGGCCTTACCACTGTCCGGTACACCTTCCTTTGAGCGCTCTGGAGCACCTTCGGTCGCAGAGGATTCCAGTGGATTCCCTCCATTTCATCCATGCCGCGTTGATCCTCCCCTTTACTGCCTGGTCCACACTGCCGTCGGCCGCCAGATCACTCCCAAGGTATCGGAAGTCCTCCACTCTTTCGATGCTTTCACCATGCCGTCCACGATCGGCTCTGCACCCTCTTCGGAGCTCAGGAACTTGGTCTTCTTGACATTAGCCGTAGCCCACCTTCTGTCAGGACTTTCTGCCATTTCTGCACCTTGGCTTGAAGTTCCTCTCTACTATCAGCTATCAAGGCGACGTCGTCAGCATAGAGGATAGTCTTCAGTGGTCCCTCCATGAGCCCCTTCACCAGGACATCTAGTGTTAGGAGGAAGAGGAACGGGCTCAGAGCTGACCCTTGGTGCACCCCGACCGTGATGTCCACCTCCTTCGTTAGGCCGTATGGGGTGCGTATAGCTGCCTTGGCTCCTTCGTACATATCCCTTCACCAGAGAGATGAGGTGTTCTGGCACGTTTCGTTCCCTAAGCGACCTCCATAGCACTGCTCGCGGTAGCCGGTCGAACGCCTTTTCCAGGTCGAGGAAGGCTAGGTAGCAAAGGCCTGCACTTTTCGCGATACTTTCTCCATCACTTGCCTAGCGATGAAGATGGCATCTGTTGTAGACCTTTCGGGCATGAACCCGAACTGTTCCTGGGAGATCTGGACAAGGTCCCGCAGTTTCGAGTCGACCAGGCGCTCGTACAACTTCATGGTATGCGCAGTCAACTTGATGCCCGCGGTAGTTGGAGCAGTCCATCGCGTCACCCTTCTGCTTGAAGATGGGGACGATAGTGCTTGTTCTCCAGGCATCCGCCCTCCTCGCAGTCACACCGTATTTAGGAGCGGGTGAGCCACTTCACCCCGTGCTCTCCCAGGGCCTTCCAAGCCTCTATGGGTACTCCATCTGGACCAACTGCCTTTCCAACCTTCATCTTCCCAAGCGCGCCGAACCTCATCCTCTGTCCAGAGTGCGATGGGACCAGCTGTGGCCTCTACCCGTGAGTTGTTCTCGTGGGAGAACTCCTCGTTCAGAAGACCTCTGAAGTACTCTTCCCACCTCCTCCGAACTTGGGCTGGCTTTCCTCAGTATGGCGCCGTTGTTGCTCTTCACGCTCTTCACCACCCTGATATCTTGAGTAGCCCGATGCCGGGCTTTGGCCAGTCTGAAGACGAACTTCTCTGCGTTTCTGCTTTCCAACTTCTCGTACAAGGCGTCCATCTCCGTGTTCTTTGCCTTGGCTACGGCGGCCTTAGCGAGCCTCTTGCAACTTGTAGGCAGCGAGGTCCTCGGGGCTCCGGGTCTTCTGCCAGCGCTTGTATGCTTCCTTCTTCTGCTTCACGACTCGCTGGACCTCCTCGTTCCAGAACCACGCTGCCTTGTCTCCTCTGAATCCACCTCGCGTCTCTCCCAGTACCTCCTTGGCGCATCGTAGGATGATCTCAGCTGCAGTGCCCCAAGCCTGCTGCACTGGTCCCTCAGGATCTGGGAGACCAACTTCCATTATCCTTCGCTTGAGGTCACTCTTCTCTGCACGGTGCAACTTCCACCACCGGATTCTCCTCTCGGTTCTTACCTTTGTCTTCTTGGGGAGCTCCATGGCTATGTCTGCCAGGAGTGGCTTGTGCTGGGAAGCCAGCTCCTCGCCAGGGAGTACCTTGACGTCCTTCACAGTTCTGAGGGATGATCTTTTTACCAGCACATGGTCGATTTCCGTTTGTCGTCCTCCACTGCTGTAGGTGACCTTATGAGTCTCCCTTTTCGCGAAGAACGTGCTGCAGATTGCCAGATCGTGGGCCGTAGCCAGGTCCAGGACCCTCTCTCCCTCGGCGTTCCTCACTCCTATTCCTCTACCTCCGTGCACCCTTTCAAGACCTCTTCTGTCGCTGCCGACGTGCCCATTCAGATCACCTGCTATGGTCAAGTAATCGCTTTCCGGGATCGATCTGATGGCTTCGTCAAGCCTTAGGTAGAACTCGTCCTTCTCACTCTCGGGGCATCCGGTCTGCGGAGCGTACACTGACAGTATTGACCAGTACCCCCCCTC
>MU870216.1:0-13341 GCA_036418205.1 Ostertagia ostertagi | reverse complement strand
TCTTTTCTAAAAATTGCATATTCCCTTGGCAGTAATCCCAGATGTCTATCGAAATACTTTTCAGTCAAAATCCAGCAACGATTTGCGTATGCGACTTGCAAAACAGCGCCATATTGACTTTGTCGTCAACAAAGTTGCTCGTCGGACAAATAATGGACGTACAAGGAGGCCGTTGACCGTCTACGAATGTGAAGACTGTGGCAAGATTATTCGGGTAATCGTAGCTTTGGAAGTTTTATAAGCCTTTGTGTTTTTTTGGTTCATCCACCAATTGATTCCTCACCATCACCTGTTTCAGTATCCATCCAAAATAGAAGAACATCGCAGATCTCATAATGGCGAGAAACCTCATCAATGTCACCATTGCGGGCAGCGATTTTCACAGAAAGGAGGACTGACGTGCCATTTACGATTGCATACTGGTGGGTGGTACTATTCGCCTCATTTCCTTCATCAGGTTTCTCTGCACGATCTTTGCTTTTCCTCCTCTACCAAAACTTGTAAGTCGCTTTTGAGGCGACTGATAGATATTTCCGTGATTTTTTTTCTTTTTTTAGTAAAACCCCGATAACTTCGCATTTCTTTGATCGAATACCTTCCAGGTGAGCGTCCTTACCATTGCACATGGGATTGTGGAAAATCATTTCACTCTAATTCAGCGCTGAAAATGCACGAAAGAAGTCATAAGTAGGTTCATTTTACTACTTTGTACTTCAGTATGGTTTTCCCTTGTAATTTCCTTTTCTTGTTTATGACGGAGGTGGAGGGTCACCGCAGTTCAGTGTAGGCCAAAACTTGTTCAAGTTTCGCAATGGTACTAAATGGAAGTGGAGTAGACGCATCACCAGAGGGGAATGTTCAAATTCTAACACTTTATTTTTTTTTTTTTCTTATTTACTCTTTTCAGTGGCGATCGGCCTTATTCTTGTGAAATTTGTGGAAAATTGTTCTCTAAACGGTCCCACTGTCAACGGCACGAGCGAGTGAGTTTTGTTTGCGCTTATCATGTATCGTATTTACATTACCGCATATCCTGTTTCGAAGAAATTTGGCACCACCAAGTGCCGCGTCCAGGGTCAAAGAGTGATAAAAATTTTCTCGTAAATTTTCTTATTTTTCAATGATTCTTGTGCAAAGTAGTGCAAAGGGTACATAGCGAAATAGTACACGCAATAGAGAGAGTATAGACGGCTGGAAACTTACGGAATGAACGCCGACGTACCTTTTTCCTTCTTCTATTTGGGGTTAGTCATCTCAAAATGTTGGATTATTGTCATGAATGCGAGATTTTTATCGGTTGGTTTTTGGTTTCAGGTTCTAGAAGTAGGTTTTCCAACTGATTATTCGTAATGGGACTTGTTTCTTTTTGGCTGTAAGCGTGTCTGATCCAGGTGCCGAGATGGTATACGTGAGATCATTTGAATCGATACATATTATTGCATTGCGAGTCGCGTTCAGACGTCATGGAGTAGTAGTAGGGATATGCTTGTCAAGTATTATCTCGTGGTTGGCTGTTCCAGATTTGAGAAATTAATTGCATTCATGAATGTCCACACGGATAACTAGCCTGAGTGGAAGAGTAAGGTAGCCGCGCCCTTCCGCAAGTTTCTTAATACGTGATAAATCTTCTGGTGGTGTGCATATTGCGCTAGTGTTTACCCCTTGCCACCGTTCAAGTCTGTTATTCACCCTGTCGATGGACTTTTTAGTATGACTGCTGCGTGTTTCCTTTGGTCCTCAACGTCGTCGTATGTTTCGTATGTCTATGACCTATCGACTGTGTCCAATTCCGACATTACCACATTGTTTCGCGTGCGAGTGTGTGTGACGATTTTAGAAAAGTAGTTTTGCGATTTGCTGTTTTTCAACGTTCCTGATTATTGATTTACATTTTTCAGAGTTGCAAATTGCATGGTATCACTGATTAGAATGATTGATAGGTAGTTTAAGTGACAATATTTTGAAAACATAAAAAATTATACAGATATACTCGTACAACGGGCGATCTGCGATGTATTGAATGTGCTTCCTCTCAAATGAATTATTTTTGCAGTCTGTCCATCCTCGAGAAACGGCTCTTCGCGCAGCACATCAGTTTGGGCTAGCTGCTGCAGGAAATGACGAAGATCGACTCCGTGATGTCGTGAACGGCGTAATCGAGGAGGTGCGGATAGAGCGCTCACTTCGAACTGAGCTAAAGGTTGACCTGGATTAGGTGCGCTGTGTGATGATCTCGTGACCAATGTTCTGATAGTGGCAGCGGTGTGATTTTTTTCTGTAGTCATTTTTGGCAATTTTTCTTGTTTTTGAATGTGCTTACTATTCGCTGTTGTGTATGGACACACAGTTAGTCTTTTGATGATTCTTGCGCACAGAAAATCCAAAATCTGTGCGCAAAACTGCCAAAACATGTGGAACGCAGAAATAGTGGACGCGACGCGACCGCGCGCGTAGTGTTCACGTTAGGCGTCTGTGCATTTGCCTTTAATTGCAGCTGTGGCTATGCATGTGATATTCAGGAAGAATGGTCATAATAGAATAACATTTGCTTGTTGAGCTTAGTACTAGGTTCTATTTAACGGTTGTTATACTCGTGTTTGTTGTCAAAATGCAGAGTTTAGTGTGCAAGACGGGGTATTTCGTTGTTTTGCGAGGTTCTAGGTTCGTTTTTTCTTTATGCGCCTACCGTTGTCTTTCCTTGTAATCTGTGATAATTATATGCTCTATTAAACTACTACTTTACTGCTTTTCTACTTTTGTAGCTTCAATTTTTCACTGCCAGAAGTTTCTCGTAAGCCTCGGTCCTTCTAATGGGTATTGTGACTTTGCGTGTACGTATAAATGAATTTTATGATCACTATGGAAGCTGAAAATGAATGAAACATTCTGGTACTGTGCCAGCTGTCCTTATTTCAACCACCTATAGACTACCAATTTTGTGTGTTTTATGATTTGTTTGTTTACTTGTTTTTTTACCTGTTTGCCGTCGGTCTGTTTATTTACACTCAAAGTCTGAAGAAAAAGTAAGAAGGGCTGACTTGGATGAGTGAAGAGGTGCCAATAGACGTTTTAATAAAGCGACCACTGATGTTATAAGAGGGGGTAGCCATAAGGTGAGGTCAGGCAATGTGAGCGTGGAGTGACGTGCTTAAGGGGCGGGGTCAAACCATGTGGGCGGGCCATGATGTGTATAGGAGGCGGGGCCAGGCCGTGTGGGCGTGACGTGTGCTGATATCTCGTTTGAGGTACCTAAATTTATGTCCTCATTTTAAAGGACTCCATGTGAAAAATTTCTTGGTTCCATAAGCAGAAAGACGTATTATTCTTTGAAATTATGACGCATCGATCGAATAAAAGTACTGGTTTTGCATGGTGGCTGGAAATGGGTAATGAACCACACCTTTGAGTGAGTAGAGCCATAGAAAATAAATTGGACTCATGCACGCTATCAATCCATTCATGATCTCTCTGAAAAATGGCCATTTTCTAAAAATATGCAGCACTACACGACTGGCGGAAGCTTTTGTGTAAACTGAACAATGTTTGTTTTTGTTGTGGCCTTTACTCGTGTTCTCTGCTATCAAGACTTCTACCCCCCCCCCCCCTCACCCCAACCGACGAAAAGCGGTTCACGAATAGTGAATTGGTCAATTATCCTAAATCTATTATAAAAGGGGGTGATGGCCTCGCAGCCATTCCCCACCCCCAACTGCCAGCCGTACAGTATCACCCCCAGGGCTCCTCATCCTCATGAAGCCGCCCCATCTAGTTCTAGTATCCTCTAGTTTATAACTTCCCTAGTGCCTGGCGTGAACTGAACACAGCTCCAACCGCCTTAAGAAAAACTCTTCAAAACTAACGACCGTCGATGGAAAGGAAAGAAAGGTGAGTGGGGAAGAAGTATGATTTCACTTTGGCCCATTTACTAGCATTATACGAAGTTATACGAGTGAGAAAGCGACCCCTTCTCTCCTTCACTACAGCCAATAATTAATTGAATTGCCTTTTTCTCTTCTTACTAAACTAGTATTTTGCCGTCGGTCCCTTCCTGCCCTAATAGGCGACTCAAATAGAGTTGTATTTTAGGGGTGGTCTGGATCATATGGCCCCTTAAAAACTGGTTGAACGTATGAGTTGCTATCAGTGGTGTCTTCATTTATTACATACAATAAAAAATCTCTTCGCCGGTCTCACGTATAGTCAGAAAATGCATGCTAGCCACATTCCAGTGGCGCCCGGTGTGAGAATCCAGTTGAATTGCGGTAACCCCATTAATCAGTGGCGAATGTCTAAGGAAAAAGGAATGAAAAACTTCTGAAAGTTCATAGTTCTGCTTGTGAAGCGGCCCTTCTCCCCTTTACTCGAGAGGGGCTTCTCGAATGAGTCTCCTTCACCTTTCTGAATCTTCACAACCCTTGAGAAGTTTTTTTTTTGGAATTGTGTTATGAGGGAAGATCCACAAACGGCAACTGTCTTCAGTAGATTCATCTACTCTGTCGCGATTAGGCGATTCGGCGATTCGCCAAGAATTAAGGTCAACATTGATTGATTTCTCCGTCCCTGTATAACGATTTCGGCGATTCACAGTGAAGCATTTCTGGCCTATCCCTTATGATTCCTCTTAGCAGAATATAGCCGAAACGCTGGATCGCATAATCCCCGAATCGTGGGAATGAACGGTGCCTTTAACGGCGATAGCTCGGAGACAAGTTTTTCCTTGCTATTTTCAAAGGCTTATTGCAGTTCTCTAGCGTCAAAATGAATCATCAAGTCAATCGTTCAATACCAAGTCGATGAAGTTACCAGGCCAGGTTTCCCGACCTGATAAAATATAACTGACGCCAAATGTGTCCACTTGCGATCACGCCATAGATGATTCAGTGGGTCAGGGGAAATGTTCGATCAGGAAGAACCCCGTAGGCTCAAACGTTTGTGAGTCAATATGAGCCGTGGCCCTCCAGAATACCTAAAAGTTTCACTGGTGCTGCTTCCTTGTATTCCGTTTTTGATCTATCTTTCCTGAACCATATCGGTCCGACTGGCAACACTCCTGATAAAGCGCTGTGCTCAGAAGGGAGCGAAGTATGTTACTGGTTTGAATTATGAGAGTCAAGCGATTCTTCAGTGATCACAGATTAACTAGTAATGTGATTGCTGCTATAAGAATTTATACGATGTTGTTTCAGAGGAGGGGCCGGTGCTAACTTAGTGGGGGGGGGGGCACGCGGCGGCGCGGCAGTCTGCTCACCTGGGCTCTCTCGAGCGAGACAGTGTAAACTCGAACATTCCAGCTTTTCACGCATGTCAAGTGACTGCCCCCCCCCCCTAGACTGCCTACACTCCCCCTGGCCCACGGATTTCCGAACATGCCAGGCGAGCAGACTGCCGCGCCGCCGCGTGCCCCCCCCCAACTAAGTTAGCACCCAGGCCTTCTGCACCATTAGGCCCAAATTTGTCTCTGAATACAGCGACTGACGCGATAAACAGTAAAACTACGAAAAAATAAAAACGATCTGTTTAAGGCTCGTTTCCTAACACGACCGAAGATCACGAGAATGACCACCCATCGGCCAGTGATTGGATATCGATAATGGGCGCGAAACCACCCACGTGGCTGCGGCACCACTGCGACGGCCGGCCCCAGTTTTGGACTCAACCGCCTACCCCGCTGTCGAGTTTGTTTTTGCGTTTTTGTCAGTAATCTATTACTGACTTCTTTATTACTTGTTTTATTTCGCTGTGTGCTATAGCGACTAGTCGGTACGGTTTTTTGTGATAGCTTTTCTTTAGGCGTGGCAGTCGAAATGATCCGCATGTTGTCGGATAAATCTGCTTCTTCTTTCATAACATCTTCATCTTTTGTCTTGCTTGTTTTATAATGTTTGCATCCCCCGCAATCTTTCATCATTCTTCTGCTATGAACAAAAGTACTACAGTGGGGAAAAATTTAGTTATTGGGGAGTTATTAGCTTAAATGCTGCTATGATTGGTTTTGGACTTTGGCTGAATAAGAATGCTTCAGGCGAATCCTTTTGACTTTTTCTACGTAAGGAGGGAATGCCTGCAAGAAATGCTCGCCCGAGGATGGTTAACAACCAGTTGCTTTTTGCAAACAGAATAGAAATAAAGAGCTAGACTCGATGGTCCGTACCTTCACACTCGTGAGTTCGATCTGGCAATGCGGTTCTCTCGCTGGCCTTAAAGAGGTCGAGATTTTGCCGCGTGCCGATCGTAATGGCGTCAAAATATCTAGCTTTACAGTTGAGATTGGATGCCAAGGCCGTCAGGCCGATGTCAGACTTTGCGAATCGCGGCGATTCGCTAGTATCGAATCGCGCCGATTCGCCAATCCTGACATCGGCCTCAGTCTTGTTCGCATTCCGTCGACCGACTCGGCCTCCAGTACTGATGACATTACCCGCCCCCCGCCCCCCCCCTGATCAAAAACTTGCCTCTCCCTTCCACAGACTCCCATAACTACCTTT
The DNA here is from genome assembly GCA_036418205.1 of Ostertagia ostertagi. Lineage (NCBI taxonomy): Eukaryota > Metazoa > Nematoda > Chromadorea > Rhabditida > Trichostrongylidae > Ostertagia > Ostertagia ostertagi. The sequence continues at coordinate 6,856 of MU870216.1, read as the reverse complement.
CAAATTTTCCTAAAACTGACACTTTACCCCGGATTCTGTGAAAATGCGATTGGACGGTCTTTGGGATATTGAATGATCCGGCTTGCGTAAGCGTAAAAAGATTTACATTTTCTCTTCCTTCTCCCCTCCTCCCCCCTCATCCATCCAGTCAGTATTTGAGGTCGCAGAGAAGTGGCAAGCCGAATCTGCACGTGCCTACCGTATTACAAAATCGAAAACATCTTCCTGACTAATTCTACACCGGAAATCTGCTCTGTTTTTATACCTTTGAACATTGTGCCCTAACACATGCAAAGAGACTATGTAGGATCCGGAATGTTTCAGGCCTTTAAAAAGTAATAATCAAGTCACATTCTGATCTCATTCCGCTGTGTGTCTGAACCTTTGACCGTTTAAACATTTTGTCATAGCGTCCCTTCAGGTCTCAGCTATCTAGCTATGGCGCCGTTCCCTCGGAAAGCGTTGCCTAAGGTTCCCCACCTGCAGGTAAAAGTAACCTCCTGAGTGTGGTAGGACGTGTACGTATGCAATGAGAGGCAATAGCGACGACGTAAGGAGAGCGAAGCAAGAATTTTTCGTGAAGGAATCTGCCGCCACATATGAAAGGTGAGGGCTCTCGCATTCATTGCAATGTTCATAAGACGACAGTGAACTAGTACAAATAAAAGCTCTCTGCTTAAGCTTTTGATACGTATTGATTTTTAGGTGTTGGCGATTTCGTGGGTGGGAGAGAAATCTGGCCTGATTCTCACCACGATCTTGTCTAATGGCATTAAGGACATAGTAATGGGAAGAAAATTCTGCCATTGCGTTTTTGGGGTGTCCCCCAACAGGCCCACCGCGCGGCGAAGCAAGAGACGCAGATGCGGCAAAGAGACGAGTTGCAGCGCGTGCTGTGCGATATGAGACGTAGTATGGTACACTCTCTTTAACCTGACGCCTAACCGCTACAGTATGCGCTGCGACTCGTCCCTTTGCCGCGTCTGCGTCTCTTGCTTCGCCGCGCGGTGGGCCTGTTGGGGGACACCCTTTTTTTAGTAAAGTGTTCAGCATCACTTTGTTTCAGTCCACTATAGAGGCGATTCGTTGTCCAAGTGCCGCTGAGAGGATTTCCTGCGAAAGAATGCGAAGATGGACCGTCGCCCAGGTAAGTCTAGTCCCGTTGGTCTGTGTGTCTGTCCGTCTCCTTCCCGTCCACCTTCGTACGGAAGTGTCCGTCCGTGTCCGACCCGTCTGACCGCTTCTGTCTGTGCGTGTCCCTCTGTGTGCTGCCCATCCGTGTTCACCCTTACGTATCTGTCCGTCCATCCGTCCATCTAGGGCCATCTTCTGCCCCATATCCGTGCTTGTCTGTCCAGCTGTCCGCCTTCTGTGCATGTCTGTTCTACCTGCCTACCTGTGTCGGCCTATCTGCCTTCTGTCTTTTGTGTCCTGTCGCTACCGCCTCCTCTTTGTCGCCTTCTTACCTGCCTCCATTGACAGGTTGGTATTTCGTCCATGAAAATTTGATCATAATTGCTGCTTGAGGCTAAGGCAGGGTCTGAGAGGGAGAGTGAGTAAAGGCACTGTGATAGGCAGGGAGTGCGACAAGAAAAAGAAGTGCTGGAGATAAGGGAGTGGAAATGTTGCCGTAGACCTGGTCATTTCTACTTGGATCGTGCTCTGTGTAATGTTTACTGCGGACTACATCCATATTCCCTTCCTATTCCTTGAATCCTATATTGAAGTTGGCTAGATTAGCGACATAATTTTTGAAACCTCACCATATATGGGCTAGTCAATCTTAGTATGCTCTGAGGGGGAATGGACCGAAAAATCGACTCAAGCTGGGAAATAGATTACAAAGATCAGAGATTAGTAGGACTTGTGAAAAGCTCGAGGTTAGGCAACCAAGGTTGACATGGTTTGACTTTCATGTGGAATTATGGGAGCTAGGGGGAAAAGGCGATTCGAAACATGCGAAGAAACCAGAAATGGAATAAAAAAAGGTGTCATTAGGTCCGCAGCGCACGTGAACGGAATGAAAAGAGAGCAAGTAAGCGAGCAGAAGCCGAGTAAGCACAGTTTAAGGTTACTCGAATTAGCCTGCGCGTAGAACTGATGGCCTACCCCATAGAAGGGTCAACCGTCCATTGAAAATTTTCCAACGAATTTACCATTTACTATTTCGCTTTTGAAATTTTGAAAGGGCGGGGGAATAGTATTTGATATGTTCAGGGGTTGCTGTGACGGAAGTTTAGGTGTCGTAGTGAGAGGGAAAAAGGGTTGATGGCAGAGTCAACCGTCCGTTTGCACTACTCCGCATTGGGAAGTGGAGCGTCAATTCAGGGTTGTGCAGTGTTAACTACTTCGGGAATAGTTCGGGAAGGGAGTCGTTTATTTTCGGAAGTTGGCGGGGTCGTGGTTGTGTAAGAAGTGGTTGTTTTGACGGGTTCTTGGTGATTTTGGCGGAAGGCCCACGAGAGTGACGTGAAATAGACAGAATTTTATCGATTTAATCCCCTCCCCTCGGTTCCAAAGGACGTTCTGGAGGGAAAATGGACAGAAATTAGCGTAGGGAACTGGTCCACCAGATACCAAATAGTGTAGAAGTCAGTCATATGCTGATGTGGTAAGTGCGGTAGGGGTGGGGGAATCGTATTGGGAGAGTGCCTAAAGACTCATTGGTGTGGCTTTGAAAAAGTGCTAGAGCGACGGTTTGACCCTGGTTGACAAACTGAGCGTTAACCAGTTCTTCAGTCATACTCTCCCTCCCAACCAGTGCCACCTCGTTCGCAAGCAGTCTCGGGAGTGAGATAGTGGGTGGAGTTGGAGGGATGGTGATTGAGGGTGGTGCTAGGGGGAGGGGTGGTGAGCTTGGTCGTATTTGTGGGTGACCCACTTCACATGGGGTGGTGTGGGGCCTCGCATCGAGCTCCCATAAAGGTGATCCGTAAAATTCTTTCCTGAAAGTCAGACGGTCCCTCGGATCAGACTGTTTTTTGTGTCCCATGCAGATTTGTCTGCAGGCCGAATAAATTAGGTATCCATGATGATTGAACCAAGAAATCAATAACAATATTTATTAACCGCAAAACAATATACGATTACAATCGAAATCATATAGTAAAAACCGATGAAAGGGATATGAGTGAAGTGTGTGGCGTTGTATTCCTAGCAAGCAGCAGTTGTGATCTAAAATTTATGGACAGATGGAGGCGGGTAAGTGGAGGGGATAAAATGGGTAGATGGTTGAGAACATGCGGGTAGAGGTAGAATAGAAGGCGGACACAGTTAGGCAGACTCGAGCAGGCTGGCACAGATGCAGACAGGTGGGGCAGGGCGACATGGATACGTGGAGGCTGAGATGGTCAAGGGTGGATTTAGAGGGACAGAAGGGGAGGGTGAGGACGGGTGGAGCGAGGGAGGGAGCACGGACAGATGGAAGCGCCAAGAGAGGAGGAAAGCAGGGCGATAGTTGGAAGGGGGTGGACGGGAACGAGTAGAAAAACCGGGAGGAGAAGAGGATGAGTTAACAGGCGGGCATAGAAAAAAATGTAGCGCATGCCTTTTTAGATACGCCCCCGTAGCTCTCCTGTACGCTCTGCCTCCCTTGCCTTCACCTACTCCCCCCTCTCCACCTCCATGGACCTCCCTGACCTTTCCTATTCCGCCTGCCCTGGGCGTCTGTGTTCTGTACGCTCACATCCTCCCTTCGTATATGTCCCTCACCGTCACCTGCTGCCCTCGTCTCCTCATTTTCGCGCACCTGTCTTTCCAGCCTGTCCACATCTGCTTCAAGCGCCCTTCTGCAAACTACGCGCCGTTCCCCTACCCACAGCTGTTCCTGCATGTCTCTCAGCGTCCGTCTTCTTCCCTCCCGTCTACCTCCTCTGTGTTGTAGCCCTGTCCAAAAAACACCATCACCGCTGCCAGAAAACGAGCTCAATCGCTGTCGATAGTGTATCTCTGTCGCTAGTGATACCAGTGGTTTTGGTATTGACATTGGGAGCAGTATTTTGCTGAGAAAGCTTGGAAACCGAGCCAACGAAGATGGAACAGGATGAGATGGAGTACAGAAAGCATGAACAAGTGAATGGAGAAGAATTCTGAACAGATTGATACAGACAAAAGCAAAGCAGCATACTTGCTTTGGAAGAGATTCAAAAAATTGAAATCATCTTTAGAAGGGCTGAAAAAGGACTTGGAAAAGCGCGGTTGACCATAAAGCACGGTCGACCTGCTTGGAGGAGATATTAAAGCAACTAAAAAAGGCGAAGGGAAATTCTTTGACAGAACATGACCGAAGGAAGCGAAAAGAAGAATTGAAGAAGAGTATATCAGAGCACTCATCTCAGCTTTTTTAAAATAAGTCTTTCTTCATTCACCACTCTTCCCCTCAACAAATAGGGCCAACCGTCCGTTGCTCAAATTCCAAAAGTTTGACTATGGAGGAGCTCGGCACAACCCATCCCCACCACCATCGCCGTCAGGCTTAGAAGGAGTCCCCCGATTAGACGTGTGGGCGGGGTAAGTGTGTCTGAAGATATGGCAAACCATCTGATCACACCTATTTCCCCAGTTTCAAATTTCTTTTGTGTCCAGACTATCAAAAAACTCGTTGAACACGCCATCCCTCTCTGATCCCTCTCTGCCACCACGACCCCGCAGGTCCAAAAATACGACCCCACTTTTCGACTTTTTTACCTCACCAATTCAAATACGACTACTTCGAAGAACTGAAGGCACTATTTACCCTTTACTGCCCCACTCCTCAAGAACTGAGCCGGATTTTGATCGAAATTCGTCCATGACTGTGGATTTGGCTAGAAACTTGTTTCAGGGGTAATTTGACCCGTAGAACACGAATATCACACCGGTTTAGAGCGAAAACGCTTGGCGCCCGCGCCACAGGCGCCGGCGCTATCACAACAGTTTTGCGCGGGCGCTCGTAGCGCAGGCTACAGGCTCACTCGCAACAAACTAATGTGATATCATATTCTACGGGTCAAAATACCTCTGAGGACAACTTTCCAGCGAATTTGGGATCCGAGATGTTCTGGCGCCTTTTTGGCGCCGGCGCTTCTGGCGCGGAGGCGCAGCCATTCTCGCCGTGTTTAACGAATGCTGACTATGGTGTGTTTAACGGTTATCGAATTACCTACTCAGCAAGGTCTATAGCCGAATCCACATTTCAGTTGGATACGATTTGATCAAGAATCCGCTCGGTTCTTGCAGGGGCTGGCCGGCAGTAAAGGGTCAAGTAGTGCTGAACGTTGAGATATGATCCCCCGCCCCCTCTAATATCAGGAGCTGTCCTGCAGCTGTTAAACCCTAGCCAACAAGCCTTCCTTCACTCGGTAGAAGTAACAGGAATGCCGCCAAAACAAACTGTCTGGTTCGGGAACGACGAAGTGTTCCGATAATTGTGATAGATAGACGGCTTCCAGCGTAGATCTATGTTGAGACAGAACGTAATGATGTTCTGAATATAGAAATGACAAGGGGAGGACAGGCCGGAAGAAAAAATTCGTAAAAAAGCGAAAGAAGTTGCCGGGCAAGAAGAAATTCAAAAAAAAGCGAAAGAAAACAGAGAATTGAATTTATGCAGTGTAATCCACGTTAAAGCAGGAAAACATGTCTTTTTCAAGCGGTACAAAAAAGAAAAGGGAAGTGGAGAATAAGGTAAAGCTAAAAGGAATACAAAAATCAGAGCTCATTGAAGTACTAAAATATTCCCCCTACTTACACCACTATGGACCCCCGCAAGAGCTTAAATCAGCTAAAAAGGAGGAAAGCAGAAATCATTTGACAGAGGATGACAGAAGAAAACGCAAAGAGATAAACAGTAGGTCGACTGAGATACAGTAGTAGAAGACAGTCGTAAAATGAAAGCTATAGAGATGAAGTGAAGTACCCATCCTGGTTCTTTCAAATTCAGTTTTTCCTGCATTTACCCCCTCTGCCCTACCCTTCCTCACCTTCAAAATCACAAGGACTGCCTCAGAATAACGCCTGTTGGGAACGACAGAAATACTTATTTCGACAACGAGAGCGCTCAAATCCTCAGCAATCAGCAATTGTGCTTCGATTTTCATGGACAGAATACCTACCTGTCGATGAGGCAGGAAGGAAGGACAAAAGTGGAGACGGGCTGACAGACACACAGACAGATAGGCAGGGAGACGAACGCAGGTTGGCAGACAGGACAAACATGTACAGAATGCAGACAGCCGGACAGACAGGGGCCGATGTCAGACTTTGCGAATCGAGCGATTCGCTAGCGTCTGCGGTCGCGTCGCGGCCAGTGAATCACTCAATTGGCTGGTACCGCAACGCGACCGCGGACGCTAGCGAATCGCGCGATTCGCAAAGTCTGACATCGGCCAGGCACGGACACATGCAGACAGATGGGTACAGGCGGACGGCCGGACAGATACGTAAGGGTGGACACGGGCAGGCAGCACACAGACGGACACGCACAGACAGAAGCGGACAGACGGGTCGGACACGGACGGACAGATCCGTACGGAGGTGGACAGGCACGAACAAAGGGAAGGACACGGACTGACGCAGACAAACACCCACCTGGAAGTGCCCTGCAGACGCGGACGAAAGGAACGTGGACCGACGGGACTAGGCGAACCTGGGCGACGATCGATCTTCGCATTCTTTCGCAAGAAGTTCTCTCAGCGGCACTGGACCACGATGCCCTCGTGGATCTGAAACAAGGGCCTAAATGAAACATTACGAAAAAAGATTAAGGAACTTTATTCAGTTACCTATGATCCTTACTGCATTAGACTAGATCGTGGTGAGAATCAGGCCAGATTTGCCCTCCACTCACAAAATCGTCAACACCTAAAAATCAATACAT
>MU870215.1:0-27386 GCA_036418205.1 Ostertagia ostertagi | reverse complement strand
AGCGGGAATTCAGAATTTTCATAGTCGAACTGGTTATCATAATTATTATCAAAACCATCGCCTATGTTCCGTTCTTTTTGCTATCTTCATGAAGCAAGGGGCCTAAGGTATCGTTTTTTGTAGGAATGGAGGCGATGTTTTTCCGTGGAAGATTCCTTTAACCAAACTCACTCCCTAAAAGGCATCTTCTTCCATTTTCTTGGAACAGGGACCAGCTTTTTGCTCATGTTTGCAGCTCTTTTTTTCAACAGACATCTGTGCAGTTCCTGCTTGTGATGTTTGGCTTATGGGACAGAGGTCGGGACTCATTAACGGCTCACCATGCTGTCATAACCACTTGTGCATCTGAGAGGCACAGTGCTTCGAGTCATTGCTCTGCCGATAAACAAAGTCATCGTCAGTCAGTCAAAATCCAACAGTATGCGTCTGCCTTCGTCACTACCGTACGCTGTAATCGCTTTGTCCCACTTCCTCCGGGTAACTTTATCAAACCCGGTTGGAAGCTGTTTTGTACCAAAGCGTTTCCTCTCGGGATGCCGCAGAAACCCCACCCCTCACTGCCAGAATCCCAAATTTCTCACATTCCCGTCGCTTCAGATGACATCGAAACTGCAAGAGCTGCCGTTTGGGACTTGACAAAGCACACATCTACTTCCACTCACTTCACGCTTTCCATAAGCTTCATAGGCTGTGTGGCTGTGTAGCTGATTGTTTTGTTGGCTTAAAATTATTTTATTTGGATAAACTGCTTACGTGATTGTTTTGGATACATGGAGTAATATGTAATTTTTTTGACGCCATTTGAGCTGAAACATATTTTTTTCTGTTGGAAAACTTTTAATATATACCGCTTGCCAATAAATTTTTGCCACTGTATGCTCACTGGGGCAAAAGGTTCTTTGATTATTCATGTTTGTCCCGTCCCTTGATTTCGTTGTCACAGATTATTTTTGGTGGAAACGTAGACTGATTTAGGCATAGAATCAATTTCCTCACACAACTGCAAGAGCTCTACATTCTGAGGAAGAAGTTACCGTTGGATTATCACATTGATTTGATGAATTCTGAGCTACGGGAGCCTATTACCTTGGTAAAGTACAAAGAGATGGTAATTGTGGTGTATTATGATGGAAGCTTGAGAAAGATAAGCGAAGCTCTCATTGTTGTCACTCTGCTGTGTAAGTTGATAAACGACATGTTTTACTTCACTCAGCCGCTCCTGCTCAATTCCAGCGTGGTTGGGAGAGAAAGGCATCGTTTTGCATACACGAGCTCTTAGCAAAACTATTACATATGCCATCTTTGACCGAGCTATATCGTTTCGGCCATTTCATGATTACCTTGGTGTTGCTGTAACGCGCGAAAATGAGTGTACAGAGTGGGGCAAAATTACTGGTGCACTAAATTTTCAATGGCATTTTGACAATAATTCTCACAAATCAATTCTAATTATCAATATTATTTACTACAAACATGACAATACAAAAAATGTTAATGCTTCTCAAAATGATCTCCTTTAGCCTTCACACAGTCCTTCAGACGTTCGACAAATGCTTCGCATGTGGCACGCAGGTACTGGTCATCGATTTCGTCCCAAGATTTTGAAAGCGCCGCCTTAAGAGAGTCCAAGTTTGGATGTCTGGTAGAACACGCTTTGCTCTCCAAGATGGACCACACAGAGTAATCCATCGGGTTTAGATCAGGAGAACTGGAGGGCCATTCGTCGTGTCTGATGAAGTCGGGCAGGTGCTCGGCGCACCACTCCTGGACCATCTTTGCTTTGTGTGCTGGAGCAATCCTGCTGGAAGCACCAGTAGGCTTCTCCGAAATGGGAGTTGGCCCACGGCTTGAGAACTTCCTCCAGGATATTTTTGTAAACCTCTGCGTTGATTTTTACACCAGCTTCAACGAAAACAAGTGGGGTCTTCCCCGTAGAGGTGACTCCTCCCCAAACAAGAATGGACTGGGGGTGTTTCGCTCTTTCCTGGAGTCTTGCCTTGGTGGTAGCATCAGCAAGTGATCCTGCAATAATCCTCTCATTTTGGGAGTTGAAGGCTGGATTCAGAGTAAAAATCTTTTCATCACTGAAAACGATGTCTCGGGCGCGTGCCACCGTGAATCGCTGCAGCAACTTCTTGCATCTCTCCAATCTCCTTTTCTTCATAATGTCCGTCAGGAGTTGGCATTTCTGCAAGCGATAGGGGAACTTCCTTAGCTTACTTCTGACAATCCTCCTCATTGACCTCGCGCTTACTCCAACGTCTTTCGCCATCTGGCGCATCGATCTCCTGGCGTTCCTTCGAATTCTTTCTCTGACGAGCCTCACATTTCTCCGACTCGTAGCTGTTGTGGGACGTCCTCTTCCTTCCCTGTCCTCTTCGGTCTTCAGTTCTTTATAGCGTCGTACTGTATTCTGAACCGTCCTTCGAGGTACGGAAAGGATCTTCACAATTTCTCTTGTTTGCTTGCCGTCGTTGTGAAGTTTGATGATCGCGCTCCGTAGGTCAGAACGACGGACCATTTTGTATTCGAGTACGTAGGAATTACGCAACCTCCAGGCAACATATCACAAGCGAGTGAAACAGGAAAATCTCCAAGAAGTGTTAAAAAATTCAAAACGTATAGGTGCACCAGTAATTTTGCCCCACCCTGTACAGGTCGAACGTGGACCGCCATGGTGGAAAAGATTTGAAAGGATGCACCGAACTCTTGAACGAAAAAACTCTTTAGAACGGTTATGAGTTCACGAAGAAAAAATATGGGGTGCCGAGAGAGTGAGCACAAAAGTGACTGGCACAGCAATGCATGGGAAACTGTAAACGGGAGATCGCAAAGCCTTGAAGCTCAGGCCAGCGCTATTGCGCTCTGGATTAGCGAAAGCGACGCTACCGCAGCGTTTGCAAACCCAAGCCAATTTTCGCAGAAATTGTGCCAACAATTTTAGTTTTGATTTTAATTTTTTGAATTAATTTTAATTTGATTCACTTGGTAGGTGAACCTTCAAACTCGAGTCCCTGAGTTGTTTGCGCCAACTCGGGAATTTTCGGCATGTATCATACTCACTAAAGCCTGATTCTAGGTCAAGAATAGGTCCAGAAAAAGTCCCACAGAACACCCAACATATTTTTTAGATTGCTATTTCTCACTAAAAATTAGCTGCTACACGGAGATGTTGGACACTGATGGTGCCTTAACATCGAACCGAATAGTATTCCGCAACAGCACCGTACATTATAGATATCTATTATTGCCAAATATTTCGAAATGTAATGGAGTGTAAGTTGGTATCATTTTCTGTGGAATTATTTGATTCGAAAAGCTCAAAAAAGGGCGGAGAAACTTTTTTCACTTTAACCCTTAGACTACGACTTTTTCAAAACTAAGTTATCTGTGTGTTTTGCATTTTGGCTGTCGCTCCTAGCAACAACTAATCATCTGTAGAAATTTGGGGGACACACACTGGTCTTGACCTGGGATTTGATCCAGGGCTTGTGCGTGGGAGCGGCCCTTTTTCCCACGACACTATCTCTGAGTATTTTTGAAATATAAGTTCGCACTTTTATTACCATTTACAAATACAAACCACAGGTCATTTCCATGGTCATTCGGGGAACAAAGCCAACGTCCGGTTAAGGGCACACATGGAAGGAATTGCGAGCCGCAATCTGAAGAAACGTTTTGGGTTCCCGTCCTCCCTATGGAGTTTCCGTCGTCTCCTACTTCTTGGAAACCCGTGTCATCACAGGAGTCTCCTGATGTCACTTCCGCACCATTCGTACTGCCAGAATCATAGAGATTGGAATCTCCAATCTGTCGTAGAACACCGCCTCATCCTCTGATTGGTTTCAGCTGATAGTATGCCCCATTGTGATAGTTCGTTTGTTTATATTGCAAGTGATACAATAGTTTAGGGAAATACCAAAACAAACATTGGGACAAATACTGAAGGATGTGTGATTGGAAATCACCTTTTTAGGAGCTGCGCACATTGACGAGTGACCTGCGGTGCGAATTGTTTCATTTGCTTTTCCGGGGTAACTCTTTTTGACTTGTGACGAGTTGTCGTCATAGTGAGATTTCTACATAGAGTTTCTATTTGTGCACAATCCCGCCATCGATCGAGCGCTCATACCTCAATGACACCCAAAACTGTGGTGGTGTCTTTGACTACGAAAGTGGTACACATGTTCGGGTGTGGGTACTTAGGACAGAACGCGACTTTTTCGCTCTTCGCAACGCGACATCGCGCGGCAGGCTGGCGCACCCGCAGCGAAAACAACTACGGTATGGAAGAACGCGCGATTGGAGCACGATATTTGTGTCGGCTTTGATTGCGACAAGGAGTTTGAAGCTTAATAGCCATGGATTTGATAATGAACGAGGAAATGGTAACCAGAAGTGGACCGCTAACTAGCAGTGAAGAGGGAGGTAGGTTATTTTTGCAGAGATGGATGGTAGAGCTTCTGGAGAACCTGGAAGAAATGGTTGATGGACGTTTGATGAGAGTTAAGATGTTATACCCTTATGCAGAAGTCTATACAACAATATGAACCCACAAAATGCAAGCACAAGCGACACTATTAAAAAATGGTTCCCCGATACTTACAAATTAAACTACGTAATACTACAACTACAACTACACAATACAAACTACAAAACTTACAAATTCACGCATGCAAAAAAAGCTGCTCCAATCGCGCGTTCTTCCATACCGTAGTTGTTTTCGCTGCGGGAGCGCCAGCCTGCCGCGCGATGTCGCGTTGCGAAGAGCGAAAAAGTCGCGTTCTGTCCTAAGTACCCACACCCCACATGTTCAACACCAGTATTGAAAGGGTTCAATTAGGTCTACTGGCTCAGCTGCTCGCGCTTTGTTATTCACACAAAGATTCCATTACCTTATCAGAGGTAGAATTAAATCGTTTACAGATGCCTATTAAATTTAGGAAAAGCGTGGTTGTCGCAGTGATACTCTCAACACCACGGAGCATTACAACAAGGCATGTGATTCGAAATTCTTGGGCTTCATCTGCGAGATCTGAGGCAATAATGGTACATGTTTGCTTACGAAATTTATATCTAATCCAAACTATTACTCTGCTTAAAGGCCTCGCTTGACGCTGTTGATCTATTGATACATCAAAAAGGTATTCATCGATATCAAGTTTCGCCCGATTTCTCGATAGTCTCTCTAGAACTTTGTGAACCCTCTAAGCAGATATGAGGAAATGAGTTCAATCGCAAAATGTTTGCACAGAACTGAATACCACTCCTTGCGAGAATTTTTGTATGTATAATTACAGTTTTCACTTATTCCGCAGAACATTTCTGTTCTGCTACATGACTGTGAATGTATTTAGTTGCAGCACTGAATTCGGGTGAATTATTCACACTACTCCGCAAAAAGTTTCACTTTATAATAAAACGCATTCCAACAAAAAGCGGGCGTATCACATCCACCCAATATTGGATATTGGGAGTAAGGCATTTGTCTAGTTTATGAATGTTTCGTGTGCAGGTTGACTTATTGGACATGATTCATGCCGCTGCATCTATCCCGAGGTACTTCAAGGACATCTCAATTTTTACATGCTGCTGAAGGCGGTGTGGCAGCTATGTATACCGCCCTCTGCAAGTCATGTGGGACTTCGCCTTAATTACCCATGCCTCACCCATATCTCTCATTTCTTATTGAAGGCAACTTCTCCCAAGTTTCTTGTGATTGCTCTATAAACATACGTAAATATAGACGGCGTGGTTCACACATAACGACCAAATATACTTTTCAGCTACATCTTTCCATTTCATTCACAGGAAGTTGTCCTGAGTGACCCACAACAATCTGCACATCTGCAAGCGCTACATGCCTGCGAGTAGTGGTAGTGCCATAGTTTAGGTCTTTAATAAGATGCGGCGAGTAGTTTTCTTCTCGATGTTTACTTTCGAAGTTTGCTCTCAATGCAAGATACGCCCATCCAGTGAAGATCACTACGCTGCTAATACCTACTACCCCTGTTGTGTCCTTGCGGAGAAGGGCAGTATCAGAACATTTATCAAAGGTAGTTGAAGTGAATTAAAGTGAAAATTTACACTTATCTACCGTACCGACCCGCCAGATCTCTGGTCAAAATCTACAAATCACCTACAAAAAGATATGAGATCACATGGTGTCCCTAACACCTTCCCCACTAAGATGGTCCCCACTCTGGTCGACTGGCGAACTGGCCAATTTGAAGACGATCTGGAAAACGGCGAGTGCAGCTCAATCGTGGTCTATGTGCAGCGTTCGGAGGCTCTAGAGGTGTAGCTGTCATGTCGTCGTCGTCGTCGTGGTTGTTATAGACGGTGCAGTCATAACCATCGGAAAGAAACGGTAGTGTCAGCGTCCTTGAACGCGATACTGGTGTGGAGTTGAACGGCATATCAAAGGCGTCCATTAAGGTTCATGCGTTTCTTCCAGCGAAGCACATAAGCGTAGCTGATTGGCCTGGCGCTTCCAGATGGATTCCTTGCACTAGGACGTCGTAGAGCGTACAGCCCTGTCGCAATTGAACGCATCCTAGGAGACCATCGTTGTTGTCCGCAGCGGAAGTCGCAAGCAAAACCGAGGTTGGCCTAAAACTTCCCGGCTTGGCCCCATTTCTTCGGTACTGCTTTTCCGTGGCGTTGTCTGGCCTAGCTTTTGGCATCTTGCTAGGCTTCAGCATGTCCAGCGTGCAAAGCAGGCGTCGACCGATGAAGTTTTCTGCGGGGGATCGTCCATCGGGCGATGCGGTGCACGGCGTGTTCCTGTAGGTGAAGAGGAAAGTTTAGAGAACGTCGATGGCGGTCCATTGTTCTTCTACCTTTCGAGGGAGTTCTTGAAAGCGTTGACAAATTTTGTCTACTGGATTGGGGATGAAACTGCGGTGAGCTAACATACTCGATCCCGTTGTTTCGGCAAAAATCCTTGAACTACAGTGCGTTTCATAATTATAAGGTCACCCTAAAATTTTGCATTTTGGGACAAGCAGCAGACTGGTAATTTTTCTAGTATTACCAGCTGATTCCTCACTATGAAAAACCCCTGGATCGCAATTTTGGCGGGAGCAGCTTTTCTTTTAACTTTTTTATAATTATTTTTCGGTTTTTGCACCGTTTCATAATATAAGGTCACCCTGTGAAAATGAATACTACATTATCAGAAACAACCAACCTGCCTGTGAAATTGAATGTTTGTTACAAACACACCCAGTAGCTAAATTTATGGAATGTTTCGTACTCGCCTTTTGAAGAAAAGGTAAAGTTTATGCATTTCATGGTGCTTGGCACGGTTCGAGTCTTTCCAAAGCATTTCGGACAGTCATTAGCACTGCTCATGGATAATTGAAAAGCTCCTACGTCTCCAGATATTCTACAAATTTTGAACATCCACAAAAAGGTTTCTATAAATGATTAGAGAAGAGTTATGAGGGCTGTCCCAAACAGTATTTCCGCTTGAAATCGGCGTCGTGCCTAATTTAATGTTTCTATCTTGAAAAATATGAACTGGAGAGCGGTGAAATGATGCAGCAACATTGAAAGGAAAGCGAAAAAAGATGGTCCGAAAGCTCACTGGCCACTTCTCTGAAGAGTAGGCATCTTTGCTTGGTTGAGAGGTCGTTGCGCAGGTGGGCATAACTGGCAACGGTGAACGATGATTTTTTCGACCAGTTACTGTGGATGCCGCAATGCGACGGTGGCTCGCTGGGCGCAGCGCGCGCCCCGGCCCACTTCCGCTCGATTACCAATGAGCCCTTGCGTCTGAAGTGCGTCGGTAGTTGTGGCAATGGAACTCGCGGACGGCGTAGATGAGTGCGAGCATCTCCTTCTCTAGTTGACCGTAATTCTTCATTCTTCTCCGTGGCACTTAGAGAGTGAGTGGCACGGTACATAGCATTCTCAGTTCCTATCCATGGTTACGATGAGAGATTACTGCTCCTATTTCATAGTCTGAAGCGTCGGCCGCGATGACGATTGGGCAGATTTGGGTTGTAGTGAGTTAGGAGCAGGTCCGAAGCGAGCACTTCCTTGGCGCGTTCGAAAGCGGCGTCGCATTCGGGAATTCCAGTTGAACGGAGCATCCTTCTTGAGTAGTGCGTCGAGCGGTGCACGGAGCTGGCGCATCTCTGGAACGAACGCTCCGTAGTAGTTGATGAGACCGAGGAATGACCGGACCTGGGCGGTATCCTTCGGTTTTGGCATCTGAGTGATGGCGTCTATCTCCTTGGGATTGGGCCAGCTTACGGCACGGGAGATGATATTGCCGAGGTGAGTCAACTGGGTCATCACATCAACTGGTCGGAAGCCGTAGGCGAATATCCCTAAAAAAACATTCTTCAGACTGGCGTTGTGCTCGAAGAGTGTGTGCCCGTGACGATGACGTCGTCGAGTCCAGAGATCATGGAGTCGATAATCTGCTGAAAGATGGCAAGTGCTGATTTGACTCCAAACGGCAAGCGATTGTAGCGGTAGAGTCCTCGATGCGTGTTGATTGTGAGCCGTCGTTGCGGAATTGAAACACCTTTCGATTGACTTCGACCTGTACGTACGCGTAGGCGAAGTCGATGTGGGAGAAGACGGTTCCGCCATTGAGTTTAGTGAAGACGTCCTCTGCGGTGGGCAAGTGGGTGCCGGTGCAAGAGCAATGCGTCGTTGAGTCCCGTCGAGAAGTCGGCGCAAGGCTGGATTGATTCATTGGTTTTTCTCACTGCGATTATTGGCTGTCCATTGCGAGACGTTCTGTGCCACGATACGGTCGATCTCGACGTCGAGAAGTGGGACAGAAGCGTAGAAAGCCGGTCTCTTCTTGATGAAGAACCGGGACGAGCATCGGGCTTAGAGGTAGAGCGTTGTCTTAGCGTTAGTTTTGCGTCGAATTCCGGCTGAGAAGACATTCGTGAAGCAGTGTTTCAGCTTGACGATTGCATGGTCTCAAATTGCGTCGTAGCTGAGCCTCCATGCATTCTGGACGTTGAATCTCACGGAACTGGATTGAAAGTCCTGAAGTTTGCTCGATCCATGTAATGCCGAGAAGTCGTTGTCGTTGGAGACGTAACAAACGCTTTATCTAGGTTGAACCTTTCTTCAGTTATCCACGACAAAAAAAGCAGCATCAAATCTTCCGTGAATTGGCAGGAGGACTGCAGACGCTGATTTCCGTGTTACATCTGTTGGGCGAAAAATGATGGTGAATTCGGCGCGGGTGTTCAACTGAAGGCGAGTGGCATGTCTATTTCTATTGTAAACTTCCAGGTACTTTTCGGACATCTACCATAGCGGCCCATGGCTTATTGGTAACATTTGCGCGGTGGTGACTGCTTGGGGTGACGTCGTGGTGCAGTCATTGACTCCTGGCGTAGTGTAGCGTTGCCGTTTTGTGCGCAGTCCTTTTCCACTTTTCCTGCAGGCACATCAAACGCGACGACGGTGCAATTGGCACTTGATTGCGAGAGAAAGGCGATGCTTCTTCTTTCGCTGGATTATGCGGAATTTCCGGTTAGTTCGAGGCTTCGACAATTATGGAGTCATCCTTGACCGATTTCCAGGCGTGGTACCAGTGATCTGCTGTTCTTCGTCTACTTGCGGAGAAAGCGAACCCGCAGTCTGCTATGTCCGAGCCTGGAAAGTGAACATCAGAGCCAGGACATTCTAGCGTTTCCTGTCTGATGTCCTTGAAGTTGGCCTTCCAGAGCGCAGCCTTCAGCAAATTGACGAAGTTGTCGATGTCCTCGTCTGGTGCGAAGCTCGTCCGAAAGCATGCATTCTCTTTGTGATCCTATCGAATACGGTCTCCTGCGGGGCGACTGTGGGCGTGGCCATCTTCTGGAGCAGGTCGACGAGGAGCTTCTGTTGAGCGGCCATCATCTGCAGCAGGTCCTTGAAGTGAGTGTCTTTTTGCGAATGGCGGCGTGGTCCTTGAAGTCGTTGTCCTGATCGCCAGTTGTTGTGTCCTTCGGAAGACGGGCAGTAGCAGAATATTGTATTGGAAGACATTGAAGTGAATCACAAGGAAAATGTACACTAATACAGTTGTCTCACCAGATTTGTCATGGACATCTCTAGTACAAATGGTTCCTTCTGGGTTTTTACATGCAGTACTTTAGGGAAACCGTGTCAACATTGTGAATAGATTTGAAAAAAAAAACGAAACGCAGATTTTTTTGAATCAAAGTTGGGAGATGGTTTGGAGTGGTGCCAGCTTCTTAACCCCTTTCATGAGATTTTTTGGCTATTAGGCCCACCAGATCAAATTTCGGGTTCCGGGAAGCATTCACTCTTTCCGAACTCATCCCCTGTTGAATGTTCGCAATAGTTTTGAGGGTTGCAACTGTGGTAGTCTTTGAGCACTGCTTGTTCAGTGGAGAGCGTTTTCTACTAAACAAGGCAACTTCAAGAAGCTGGTGGAGCCTCAACTTGCCTGCCCACCAAGGCTGCAGCTGTGCTCCTGATATTCCAAAAAATCCAACCTCGTCATGCCCTTCTATTCATGCCTGCACCTTCAAAGCTACATATCTTCTGACAGGCTCCGCTCGCTGAGTTGCTGGAAGAGAGCCAGGGCTCCGGAGGGTCGGCGGATGGGGAAAAAAGTCGGTTTCAGTGTTCGCTAAGTATTAGTACAGGTAGTACCTTCTCGTAGTATGGAGGACCGTTGGGGTCTCACACAATGTATTGACAAGAACACCAAAACGCGTTTCGGCAATGACAAGGGTTCGAAAAAAGTGGACATTTTGACTGCACATAATACCTCTCTTTTTTACCTTTCAGGATGGAAGTGTCACAGTTTTCTTTATTGTCGGTGCTCCGAAGTCAGAAGTTGAAATGGCAAGACTGATAGCTGAAGAAGAAACGTTCCACGATGTGATCGTGACTGATATAAAGGACTCGTACGAAACACTGATTTTGAAAGTGGAGTGGGCTTTTGCATTTGCAAGCTTTTTGTGCAATGCGGCTAGGTCCCTACATTAAGGTCAATGCCATGATGAATTTCTTTTCAAAGCACTGCAGCAAAGCAAGCTTTCTAATGAAGGTTGACGACGATGTTACTATCCATCTTGATCGCATGCTCTCGCACTTATATCAGGCATATCATCACGAAGATAACATATATTGCCGGCTGTGCCCTGTTTGTGGTCCCTTTCGGGAATCTACTGATAAATGGTAAATCAGATCTTACAGGAAGTACTTCTTTTTTACCTCACCTTTTCTTTAGGTACATATCGCGTGATGTGTGGCGACGGAATACCTATCCTAGCTACTGCCATGGATCACTTTATCTACTAGGAAGAGCTGCTGTACATGGCATTCTCGAAGCAACGCGCTGTTACAACCCATTCCCTTTTGAAGTAAGATTTTTGTAAATTTTGATTGAAACACTAATTTCCTGTAGTGTACGCGTCAGTCTTCGCGATTGCAGTGACGAGAGTGGTGGGGCGCAACTAAGGCGCGATGCCAATCGCGAGTGGACATGTTGTTACTGATCAATATGACTTGCAGTGTACACTCCTCCCCATGATTGTTCCTCCCCAATCGAATTTGACACCCAACTAACATTAATAGGAATAAGGTGCGGTAATAAGAATTCAGTTATGTGTAAATTCACCTCAACTACATGTCTCGTAATTAAATCAACGTCTATTTAAGCTCAACAATGCTTGAAGTGGGAGCGTTCTCGGCGATTGAGCACTACGTCTACACCAGAAACTTAGGTTTGGATGAGATATAAGATGTATTGGGTTATTTAAATTGCAGACCAGTTCCGCCCATTGTCATTGTGGGAAGGCTCACTGTTCGTGTAACATTTGGAGCTTCAAAGATTTTTAAGCAACCAATTTAATTCAAGAAGTGCAAATGGTGAGGCTGATGTGAGACAGAGCGCATGGAGAGGCTCAACGAAGAGTGCACGAATTTGGCTTAAGGAGAATTAATTCGAAATGGTGGTTCTCAGGAACGCTAAGCCTTCTCGGAATTTAACGCCTTTGTTCGTGCTCGCCTCTCAGTGAATGCTCAAAGTCACTGCTCAAGCCCTTTTGAAGAAAGATGGCTATACAGATCAATTTATTATGACGAAGGCCCATGTTTGACAAGTTCTTGAGTAAGTTCTCTGTTTTTTGTCTTAACATGAGATAAGGTAAGGTCACGTCGATCGACTTGGGAGAGGACAGGAAGGTCATGTCCGAGTAACTTTGTTCCGCAGGTCTTGTCAGGATGACAAGTCTTGAACCACTAACATCTTTCTTTTGTCATCCTTTGCTTTTATAGCGTAATCTAGGCGAAAGCACTGACACATGTAAGCATAACACGGAGATGGGTCGTCTTCGAAGATAAGCGTAATAATGTGAATACAGCTCTTCTATTTCCTAGGGTTTGTCCCGCGCAATCGTGGGGTCCACTGTTCTCGTCAATCGTCGCCGCTTTCAGCCCAATGTAACTTCTGCAGTGATCATAACTTTGCTCATCGTCAGGGCCCATCTTGATCACGCCCTTCTTGCGGTCGCTTGACTTGCGCTTCAAGTCCATCGCTTCCTTCAACGGTGGTCCTGTGGCCTCATTGGTCACAGACCACCCGTTAAAGAAGGCGTGCCGAACGAACGGGACGGTATCATCGTAGACGTTGCTCTTCTGTTCCGCAGGAGGCAGTATGACCGCTATGGCAACATTTCTGCGCCTTGGCAGTTCTTCTCTGATATCTGCTATTGGGGCGATGTCGTCAGCGTAGAGGATGGTCTTTCAGTGGTCCTTCCATGAGCCCCTTCACCAGGACATCTAGTGTCAGGAGGAAGAGGAACGGGCTCAGAGCTGACCCTTGGTGCACCCCAACCGTGACATCCTTTTCCTGATTTGTTAGGCCTGTGGATTGCGTATCGCTGCCCTAGTCCCACCGTTCATCTCCCTTATCGAAAAGATTGAGTGTTCTGATAAGTTTCACTCTTTAAGCGTCTTCCAGCGCACTGGTCGCGGTAGACGGTCGAACGCCTTCTCCAGGTCGAGGAAGGCTAGGTAGCAGGGTCGGCGCTTTTCTCGATACTTCTCCATCACTTGCCTTGCGATGAAGATGGCATCCGTTGTAGACCTTTCGGGCATGAACCCGAACTGTTCCTGGGAGATAGTTGAGCTCTTGCAGCTTCGAAGTCGACCAGCCGCTCGTACCGCTTCATTGTATGTGCAGTCAACTTGGAGCAGTCTATCGCGTTGCCATTCTCTTTGAAGATAGGGAATGTATTGTACTCGTGTTGTACCTCTGCCTCGAGGTTATTGGGGTGAAGACTTATTCTGGCCAACATTTCGACCGCCCGTTGTTTTCAAAAGAAGAAACATGGCCAAATGTTTAAGAAGTACCGTATTGAACGCCTCTCCCCTCTAGCGTTTATCCTGTCACGGATGCACGGAATATATCCAGCACTCAAAAGATAAGCTCACCTTGACCTTACTTTACTACCGTTCCTAATGTAATCGGGTCCTGTGTTCTGAACGTATCTCTTCTCAGATTACATTTGAAACTTCTTCTAGAACGCTTCCATATTCAGTGTAAGCGTGGGTCGGTGATCGACAAACTAACGATGATGTCCACCCTAATGTGTTACAATCTAGCTGGCATCTCGTCAGTTGCGAATATGCTCTTTGTGAATCAGATATGACTGTATTATTCCGTCTAGTAGTAGCTCCGGGGCGGATAAATTGAAGACTATAGTCTTAAAGCAACAATCCAAGAACGAATTCGCGGGTAAAAACCACCTATAATGACGTTGCAGGTGAGAAGTTGGTCAATGGAGAAAGAAAAAGTAAAAAAACGTCGGGCAGGGGCTTAGACAGGGACTCCCCCTCTGCCGTTTAGCAATGGAGGAAGACGCGTGTTGGACGAGTTGTCCTGAACATGCCCGCAGTAAATGCGCCCCAATTGCAATTGCTGGCAATAGCCAGCAATAGCTGGCTACTTGCCAGCAATTGCAATTGGGGCGCAATAATGAAATCGTTTCATGTTTTGAAGGTAGAAGGTAGAAGGAAAAAACGTAGAAATCCAGCGTAGTCGGCATCACCACATCGATTGCTTCAAAGGATCGACCTCAAATAGTCCCGGTGGTCCCGAAACGACCGCAAATGTCTGCGCAGCCAATCACGCACTCTTCACAGCAGAAGTGGGCGGCCGTACCGAGGCTCGGTGGATCCGCCCACTTCGACGGCGTTGGACCCCTTCCAAAGGTAAGTTTTCAAATCAGTGACATTTCCTATGTACTTGACTAGGGCTAGTGCATGTTTCCACCCCTTAGGATCGAATGGTTGAAACCCTGCTTGGACTGTTGCTTCAAGGATAGCAGAATCACGTCGATTCATGAACTAAGAACGCATCGCCAATCCAAATCTAGAAGACTGCATTCAACCCCTCCCTTTTTCGCTTAATTCTACTACGATGCCTCCTACATATAAACCGAGGACACACGTTTCGGAGGCAACAACCCCGGTAGGATAGCATATTGGCGCTAACGCCAAGCTTGAATGAAAGGTTTGATCCAAACTCACACAACCAAAAATAGCAATCGTGAAGGCAGTAGATTCTAGGATTGGATTTATTAAAAAGCTTCCGTGCCTGGCAGGGAGACAGCTTCGTTTCTTCACTGGTTCTGCAAACACGTTTGGAAAATCAAAACAACGCTCAAAAGGCGAACGTTTAAGAGCTCACTGGACACACTGAAACAGTTTGTGCCAAAACGTTTTCGTGGAATTGATGTTCACGAAGAAGAAAAATGGGAAGGGAATAGGATAGAGGAGTCATGTAGACGACATAAGGGACTTTATGAGGGAGCGCCAACTAAGGGCAAAATGTTTCAGTGGTCCAGTTGTACCGTATCTTGGACATGTTGCGTGATTTTCAGCTCAGGTGTGCCTATCATATGGAGTCACCTCACGTTGAAAGTTGTTGTAACGGCTACCGAACCATTGACTGCTGTAGTCAAGTCACATTAGAAATCAATGAGGAGTAGGAGGGCTCCTGACCATAATGCTCGCACTGTTTTCACAGTTGGACCCTTTGGCATCTCTATACCCACATTTCACTAGATAGCATACTGCGAATTTGAAGAGCATTTTTAGTGATACTGACTTACGCACTTGTTTTTGTCTGTTCAAATGCGTTTATGTACAATGTGTGAATAGAGCTGAAAAAGTCGATTTTCAGGATGTATTCTACACGGGCATGTTAGCATCTGCAGCGAATTTCCCAAGGATT
Source organism: Ostertagia ostertagi (assembly GCA_036418205.1). Lineage (NCBI taxonomy): Eukaryota > Metazoa > Nematoda > Chromadorea > Rhabditida > Trichostrongylidae > Ostertagia > Ostertagia ostertagi. The sequence continues at coordinate 12,148 of MU870215.1, read as the reverse complement.
GAGTGGAAAGAAAAAATAATTGCGGTGAACGAGGTACGGCACTAGAGTTATATGCAGAATGTGTAACTACCATACTTGTTACGGCTTTGATGTTGGCAGAAGGAGTTCGAAAATAGTGTGCGGAGAAATGGGTTTGTTGGTGGTGACAAAAAAATATGCTGATAGGGAAGCTCTGCAAGGCCTTTTTGCTATGGTATTGGGGATCTCACACTAATCCTACTATATATAATTCCGCTAAGTATGTCTGTGTGTGTAGATCTCTGTGTGTATGTGTGTGTCTGTCACGAAATTCATAGCGCCCTTCGGTGCAACAGTGGAGCGCTGTATTTTGAGTATGTTGTAGGGGTGGGACGGGAACATCTTTGGTGGGGGACTCAAAGTGATAACGACTGATAAGATCCGATAAGAGGCGCTAAGTCTGTAGTCTGTCTGTCTGTCTGTGTGTGTGTCTGTCACGAAATTCATAGCGCCCTTCGGTGCAACAGTGGAGCGCTGTATTTTGAGTATGTTGTAGGGGGTGGGACGGGAACATATTTGGTGGGGGACTCAAAGTGTGATAACGACTGATAAGATCCGATAAGAGGCGCCAAGAACGCCAATTCCACGATATCCATAGCGCGCGTCCCAGCATCAGTGAGGCGTTGGTTCCAAGAAGTGATGTAGAGGGTAGGACGGGAACATCTTTGGTGGGGGACAAAGTGATAACGATTGATTAGATCGGGTCTGTGTCTTTAGTTCAAGTTTCACACTTCTGCCTACTTTACACCTCTGCCTCGCACCTCGGCAGGCCTGCCAGTGGCATACTCTCGCTTAATTGGTTGAGGAGTCCTGTGACCTCCAGAGAAAGACCAACCTACATCAAAGCCGGGTGTGTCTCAAGTGGTACGATTGGAAATTTCAGCACCTAATTAGTGCTGCGTCGCGACGAGGTGCGAAGTGACCTCAAATTTTGGCACCTAATTAGTGCTGCCTCGCGACTAGGCGCCAGCTACCTGTGGGCGAGACGCGCCGTACATGTCCATAACGGTGCAAAGATAGGCGGAAGGGAGGAAGGGTGATTTCAGATAAAATGTGAGTTCATCATTTTCTTAACCTTTTTCTTCCGACTAGTGTGAACAAATCAAAGTAAAATTGATGTCCATATTTATTATTATTACTCTTATATTATTATTATTATTACCATTGTTATAATTATTCATTATTATTATGTTAGTAGTCCTCAACTCCTTAACACCCCACTTGCACCTGATACCTTTGAGTGACCCGCTTAGCGTTTAGGTAGTCAAGGAAATCTTCATACCTCTCATATGCCTCGTGATGACGGGGTACAGGGGATTCTACAGGGCTGGGATTCTGTGAGAAGAAATGGCAAAGTTCGATAGTTCCTAAATTGATCTCCTTTTGGACACACATGGCTTTTTTTTACAGATTCGACGAAGTTTACCCACCCCGATCAAATTGCTTCGTGTTGTAGAAGAATGTCTAGATACATAACTAAGAAGTCTATATAGTTGCTTGCGGGATTTACACATATTTTGGATTTTTTTTTGTGTTCGCTCACTGATTTTCCTAACTAAGCTAAAACGTATTCTGGCTAATAATGATAATGAATAATAATAACAATGATAATAGTAAGCAGTAATAGTAGTAATAGTAATAATATTAAATATGGACATCAATTTCATTTTGGTTTGCTCACAGGAGTCAGAAGATTGAAAGTAGTAATAATGAAGGAATAATCACATTTTTTCTAAAATCACCTTTTTCCTTTCCGAAATCGCTATTCGCCAATCTTTTGCACCGTTATGGGCATGTAACGGCGTCTCGCACAGGTTAGTGGGCTAGTCGCATGCTGCCTAATAGTGGCCATTTTGACGGAGTCGATTCGTCGCGACGCAGCTGCTAATTTAGGGGTGCGAAATTCCATCGTAGCACTGAGACCACCAATCGAATTAGTTATGACATAAAATTTATGGGAAGGTCTCAACAGTAGGTAAGGTGGATTTTAACGGACAGAGGGGGTAGTGTATTATATGTAGAAGTTGAAAATGGATCTCAACAAAGATGATTAATTTGAAGTCCACGGCAATTAGTGCATTTATTATCGGTGACAAAAATTTTCGATTTCAGTAACATCGATATTGAAAACGAAGGAGTTGCAGTGGAATTTTTTCAATGAGTAATATAAATATTGAAAAATGCACATAAGCTTAGGTTCAAATCTTCGTGCAAATTCAATGCTTAAAAATGGGTATCAAATTATTGCAACCTTCCAGCATGCATCAAAACAAAGAAAGAAGAGGTATTGAATTACTTCGAAGTTCGAAACTGTTTCGGAAAATGACCGGTCTCTGGAAGTAGACTGGTTGTCGTTTTTGGGGGTTTCTGGTCAGATTCTGAAAAAAACTAGCTTTTAATCCTTGAATTTTCTTGGACGCGCAAGCTTCAAACCTTCGAAGGATTGATATATTTCTTCATATTGTTCTATATCGTTTATGAAAAAAGAGGTATGGAAAGCTAAGAGCCAAAATTGAGCAGAACGGCTGATACAAGGCGGTTAAACCACAATACTTTCTACATGTTTTTTCTCGCATCCCTCGGTCTGAGCGCGAGAATTTGAAAATGTATTTCCAATCGGTGGATTTAGGTAGGGAACTGATTGTAATCGTGTACTGCTGCAGCGTTAATCAGTGACGGGCGATCTTTAGCTGCGACTCAACATGACTTACTTTGTGAGTCGAGGACGAAGATGATCCAAAATAGACAATATTCATTACATGTTTGCTATTTAACGTAGCTTTCTACTGAGGTGCACGTTCACGCGGGACCCCGATACGATCGCCATGCTTTCGGCTTTCGAGAATCATGGCCAATGCGCTGGCAGTCGAATGTCGCATAATTTGTATCAAAATCCAAATGTAATCATCGGTTCGTTTCGTTTTATCGATGTATTTGGCATCGTTAAGAAGGTCACAAGGCAGCTCAACCAATTAAGGGATGGTATCCCACAGGCACGCATGCCGAGGTGCGAGGCAGAGGTGCAAAGTGAGCAGAACTGTAAATCTTGAACTAAAGTCCCTCACCCAGTGTGGTCGTGATAAGAGGCGCCAGAACGCCAATTCCACGATATCCATAGCGCGCGTCCCAGCATCAGTGAGGCGTTGGTTCCAAGAAGTGATGTAGAGGGTAGGACGGGAACATCTTTGGTGGGGGACGCAAAGTGATAACGACTGATAAGACCCGATAAGAGGCGCCAGAACGCCAATTCTGCGATATCCATAGCGCGCGTCCCAGCATTAGTGAGGCGTTGGTTCGAAGAAGTGTTTGTGGGGGGTAGACGGGAACATAATGGTGGAGTTAAATATCTAAGACTGAAAATAATTAAATCATAACACAAAGAAAGGGATAACGGCTGTAATGTGGCGATAATATACGATATGCCCAGAATATTGAGGTCCGCTCACGGATTTCAGATGAATATTTTCTCCTCTAATTATTTTTATTGCGTTGTTTATCATATGCCCCAATAATCACAAACGGCTAGGCTCCGCCACCCATACTTCCTAATAAATTGTATGGTAATGTAAGTGTCAAAATAATACGAGGGAGCGAAGTACACAACTCCAACTTCTCTCTTCGTAGAACCTCGGCATTGATGTTATTATGATGTTGTTATTCTTCTGCCAACGAGGTTGTTAGGTGGAGAATCTTTTATTAGTGGCCTGACGTTTCGACGAGATCGTCTTCCTCAAAGGCCCAGTCCACCACCGGCAGAGCAGAAGAAACGCCATCGGGTTAATGGTTATGGTTAGTTAAACAAGTTTTTAGTAAAGTAAGTGAGTATACTAACCATTAACTGACCGGAAGTTGGCGTATGTTTGCTCTTGCAGGTGGTGGCTGGCCTTTGAGGAAGTACGATCGTTCCGAAAAGATAAACGCACGCATAATAAAAGATTTCACTAGACAACCTCGTTAGGCAGTTCAGAGATAAACTACGATAACGAGTGCTGGATGTTTATATTTTAACATCACACACAATCCGACCGCTAAATTACACTGGCATTCGATGCATGGTGGTTGTTTACAGACACCACTTTAGCTCCGCACTCCACTGCGCGTATCAAACGGTGAGCTTCTGCTAAGATAAAGAGCCTATGTTAGCGGTGAATCTAGCGCTTTGTCGGCTGTCCTGTCTCATCCCGACCTTCCGTTTAATGCGCGCGGTAGCGTGCGGCGCTAAACTGGTATACATATAACCCCGCACGCCTGATTCTTTTAGAAGTTTCTTGTATTCATTCCATGGAAGAGACCTTGACGTAGCTACAAACATAGTGGCCCATAGAATGGTCACGTATGCTTTAATTTAGAGGATTTCTGAACCATACGAAATCTTCAGTTCAATAAATTTTTCGTTTACTTTTTCTTTTTATGAATGTGAAGATTTAAATAGTAGTAGAAGTAGATACGGAACCTTAGGGATGACAATATGTGTGTTTTGATTGAAATAATCAACGTAAAATTGCTTTTGAGGTCCATTGCAGCTAGTTCTGAAAATTTCGCTTTTTCATTGTTATTCCATGTCTTTCGATCGAAATTCCACTACTGTACCCCTGGGTAGGTTGTGCTCATTACAATTTACTGATCTGGTTTTGTATTGATCATTATTTATGTATTTATCACTCAAAATCTGCTTGAACGACCTGAGGCGGCGCGCCCGCAAAATCGCCGCGGTCCCACGTGGCCAAAAAGCCAAAACTCGCGTTGTCGTCAACGTGTTAACGAAACGCGGATAGGGGTCTACGAAATGACGCCATATTGCGATAGCGCCGGCCTTTTATCTGTTTCCTCTCGTACGGCGTGTTCTCTCATTTATCCTCTCTCCACACTCGTTGTGTCTCCCCAGCGTACCATGATCGACCTTGTGAAAGAGAAGGCGTGCTTTAGTATTTTGACGCTCATGCCTTGGGGGAGGGGACATCACAACAGAGCTGATGGTAGGTGACACTTGGACCAAGCCCAGGAGAGGGGAGAAACGCCAGGGAGAACACATACATTGCTCACATCCTACCAAAAAAAAGACATTTTGCCCATGTCGCACTTCGGCCCTTTTTTCTTCGCAGAGATTGCCGTCGTTGACGGAGGTTCCTCAGCAAAGTATTCCCTAAAGTGTTCCTCTATTAGTGTAGCAGGCCTCCTTCACTGCCCTCACCGTCTTCAGAATATGACACATCATGTCATCGTTGTCAAGCTCGGGCTACCGTAAATACTTCAGCCTGAAGCACTCGCATAATTTTTGCGAATCGATTCAATGTTCCATAGTTTCCTGGGAACATTAGCTTTCAAATGCCCAAAGCCCTCGGCGCAACTCGCTTTCCAGCAGAGTTCGTTATGGTACGCGATCGTTCGAAGACCCCATTGAGCTTGACCCTATCACCAGTGCACCATGTCTACAGTACAGAATTTTCTGATACCGATATAACTTTCTGATTTCCTGATTTGTTGCAAGTAATTGATCAGAAGTTAGAATATTAGTTACTTTACTTTACAAAAGGGAGTAGAAGAATTTATGCCATTTTGCTGCAGAATTTACCGATTTTTGATATAAGAAGTGTTTACTTACCCAACTTTCTTTCCACCTGAAAATAGGGGTATAAAATTACAATTGACATAGTAATCGTGTTTTCCCTTGAAATATTTGTTTGATGGCTCTCAGCGACGCTTCCAATATAAATAGATGATAAGCGTTGTCATGACTAGTAGCGTGTTTAAAGTTTAATCAGGCTTTTAGCTTCTCGTTCGTAGTTGAGGAGTTCATCCTCTTCTCTAGGTCGTCGGGAGTTTTCGTTAAGATTCGATTAAGTTGTTCAGTTTTGCTCCCACCTTCAGCCCTGAATAGCTCTTAACATAAGATCCGTTGAAATCGATTCAATGTTGGCATAGGTTCCTTTATGACACATCACGTCATACTATGCCAGCTCCTCGAAATCCTAACTGAAGAAACTAAAGGTCGTTATGGTACACGATCCGTTGAAGACCCCACTGAGCTCGGCCAGTGCACCATGTTTTCCGGGCAAATTTTTCTCTGATGCCGTCCACGTAGGTGGCCATTATGAAGAATTTTCCTTATAAGAATGGAATGCGCTCTTTCAATAATAAGTTGGCCAGCCAGTGCAGATTTTGGAATGAGCAGAGTGTGGATTAAAACCGGTCTAATGTGAGCAGACAAAACTGGTCTATGTTTTTTATGGCCCCCTCCCGCTGTACATTGCCGGCATATCCACCCCAAAGGCAGTTCCCCTGCCAATTTACGGCTACTCTCTGCAGCCACACAAACAATTTGGCGCACTAACTTGAGGCGCTCGCTCGCTCCCACCCCATAGACGTGAGCGCGCTTCAACTGCACAACAGAACCGTTACAGTACGACGGCGGTGCTGCACTATCAAGGCACGAGGAACCGAAATGACGTAGTCATGACCGGCTTTCTTAGCTTTATTGACCATTTAAACGAGTACATGTTACGCCAACTTTCTTTTGTGCACTGTGGCAGCTTTTTGTATTGAGGGTCTTACGGGCAAATAATGCGGCCAGTTAACACGCATGGCAAAAGGACGTAACGTCGTCCTAAGTTTTGCATACAGCTGCCATAGCGGACAAATTTTAACTTGTGAAAATTATTCGACAACAAGATATTCCGAACGATGAATACTCATTGGTGTCCTTTTAGTCAACGTCGGCAACGTACCATTTATGCTTGGGGGACGGTGTCAAAGGGGTCCGGTTACTTTTCGCCAATTCTGCTTCTCGATTCAAAACAGAAGCAGCAGCTGAGCGAAGCGCGTCCTTCAAAGATGCTGCATCAGATTGTGAGAGTTGTGGTTGCTCCTCTAATATAATCTCAGGAAGCTGGTTCATCTAACGAGTAACACTTATAAACACAAATGTATTTTGTAATATTGCTTACACTGGCTAGTGCAAAATAATAAATTTTCTTACGCTGGAGAGTATTCCTCAATTTTCAGTTATGGTTATTCTGACTTGTTTTTATTGGAATAGCCGCTGGTATTTAGCGCCGCAGTTCGCTGGCAAACTTTGGACGCAGTGCCTGAGGCTTAATTGCTGAAAATATACTTTCACCCCGATCGGCGGTTGCCGTACTCGGTATCCGCTATCGCTTTCGAGGAGCATGTTCGTGCTACCAGTTTGCGCGTATCGGGGTGCAATTTCGACCAATCAACAAGAGCTGTGTCCCGGCAAGGGCGAAACTTTTGCCCATGACTCAGCAGTCTTGTGATAACTTATGGTTATTTTGCTGAAAATGCCTGCATTACAATGCCCACACCAAGTTTCCCAGAATGTTTATTTTTTGACGCAACGACTTGCACTTCATAACTGAGGAATGTTATGCTTTCCTGGAGCAAGAATCATGTCATCCTTTAGAGTTGGTTGCTGCTTTATTGATGGAAAGTTGGTCCCTGGATTCCGCAATCTGAACACAACATTGTTATTTAAAATATTGGGTAAAAAGCATGGACCATTTCCACGTTAGAGGCAAGCCGTGGGATTAGGCTTACAAGTAGGAAGCACGCCACAAGTGAACGTACATACTAGGCCGGATACCTCCAAAGATCGTGCAACCTCCGTCCCATAAAATGCGCAGTAGGACGCTAACTATTACAGACTTGCAACCACAGCAACCCTTTGCGTCCAGCTCGGTTGTTGAAAAGATCAGCGAGGGCAACCGCGGCTACACTCAACCTGGATTACGACATAACGGCTAACAGCTTGAAGTCCCGTCCCCGTCCCATAGTTGAGTGCTGCTGAAAAAGAGGGGATCTTGTTCGAGGAGTCATTGTCAGTTTCTTTTGCTTCCTTTTTCTTCTTCAGACCGCTCTGTACCCCAGCTTCATTATCGAACGCTTCCACATACACATTTTCTCACGTGGCTTGGCTTTAATATGAGCAAATGCCGTCGTCTCCCTGAATTTGTGTAGCAAAAGTTCATCTCGCGGTATTGCGCACCCTTGGTCGTAGAGCACGAATTGCAAAGCGGATTCTAACGCACCTTTTCAACGTTCTTGGTTTTCACTTGACGTCTGTACAGGGGGCCAAAAAAGACATTTTTACGGGGTCGCACTTCGGCCTTTTTTCTTCGCAGAGATTGCCGTCGTTGACGGAAGTTCCTCAGCAAAATATTCCCTAAATGTCCCTCTATAAGTACACGCAGGCCCTCCTTCACTACCCTCACCGTCTTCAGAATATGACGTCATCTGTCACCGTCGTCGAGCTCAGGGAGGCCTACAGTAACTGCTTCAGCCTGAAGCTCTTACATAATTTCTTGGATCGATTCAACGTGGGATAGTTTCCTAGGGACATTAGCTCTAACTATGCAAACCCCCTCGGAACCCCCTTCGGAACCCGTCGTAACGGTACACGATCAGTCGAGAACCCCATTGAGCTCGACCAGAGCACCATGTTTCCGGGGCAAATTTTTCTGATGCCGTCCACGTAGATGGCCACTATGAAGATTTTCTTATGAAATGAAATGCGCTCTTCAATTCTAAGTTGGGAGCACACGCTTTGAGCTGAGCAAAGTGTGATTAAATCCAATGAGACAAAATGTCTTTTTTATTGCCCCCCCCCTGTATAGTCCTGTCTGCTTTTGCCGGTTCCTACAGTGAGCAAACCGTGACTTGGTCGTCAAGCACGCAGTATACACGCAACACGCACGCAGGTAACAATTAGCTACGACATCGCGTGATGGACCTCTTCCTACATATCCGCCCACTGTATCAATACCTCATCTCCTCTGTTGCAACGAATCCTGCATCCTTGGTCAACCAAAAATGGTCTACAACAGCATCTTGTTTGTCGATAGATATCTGTTCGATATGGATGTGAGTGCCATTGCTGATGTTCAGAATCGTGTAACCATACTGATTTAACCTACAAAATGTCGATAATAGATAACAAGCAAATTCTGCATGACTCTACCATCAAACGAATCGGATCTTACCTCATAGCACTGAAGGGGACAGGTGTCTTGTCAAAGGGAGTGTTCGGAGTGTGACATCCCTGAAACGATCATTATGAATGGGCTCTGCTCATTTCAGTGTCAAGGGCGGATTCCAGATGATGATGGGGTCGAAGAACGGGAAGTTCGAAAGGCAGTCAATCCCTCTTTGGGTGTTGAGCGATACGCGTCTCGCAGCGAAAGGTATGTCCCAGCGGCCTGCCATGGCTATACCCACGCCGCTCACGCCACTGCCCGCCCACACCCTCCCGTCTGACTATAGCCGTTTAGCAGAGAGAGCGCCAACGTTGAAGAGAGTGTAGGGGAACAAGGATGATTTAGGGTTAACGGATGGAGGCCGGCAGAGAAGAAAGAGTAGAAGATATGGAGAAGATCACGAGGAATGAAGCAGGATAAACAATCCCACTATAGAGGAGTGATCTAGATGTTTAACTTCGTATACCTACTGAAGACACACCAATTTCTTCTTCTTCTTCTTCCTAGCTTTGTTCCCGCATGTCCGCAGGGTCAGCTGCTTTGATCTTGCGCCGCCATAACAGTCTGTCTTCGGTGTCTCTGGGCCTGAGTTGCAGCGAGGCCATATCTTTCTCGATTCTGTCCATCCAACGAGTCTTTGGTCTACCTCTCGGCCTGCATCCTTCAACCTGCATATCGAAGGCACGTTTGGCCACGGATCCTGAATTGCTACGCATCACATGACCAAACCATCGTAAGCGGCTTTCTCTCATTTTATCTTGAATTGGAGCTACACCCATGGCACTTCTTACTTCTTCGTTCGTTCTCTTTTGTAGTCTAGAGATCCCCAGCGACCACCGTAGCATCTTCATCTCCATCACGTGAAGCTGCTGTTCGTGCTTTCCGGTTGAGGGCCAGCACTCGCAGCCGTACATCGCCACCGGTCTCACTACAGAGCGATAGACCTTCGATTTCAGACTCCTTGGCATTTTCTTGTCACACAGGACTCCGCTGACTTGCCTCCATTTCATCCACGCAGTCGAAATTCTATGCTGCACCTCCATTCCAATGTCACTGTCATGTGAGAGTCGTGATCCGAGGTACTTGAAAGATGTCGTTTTCTCCAACTCCACATCGTCAACATGGACTGATGCATTCGTTTGAGTGCCACATTCCATATATTCGGTCTTTCTCACGTTCAATCTCATTCCAAACTTCTCCAGCTCAACTTTCCAGCTCTGGCACTGGCGTTGCAGCTCTTCTGTGGTGCCAGCAGCAAGCATCACATCATCTGCATATAGCAGGGTCCATGGGTGCTCGTTCTGCAATCCACTTGTAATCGTATCCATGCACAGATTGAAAAGGAGCGGCGACAACGCTGACCCTTGATGCACTCCGACTCGTATTGCGAAGTTTTTCGAAGTCCCTGCAGCGCTCCTGACGGCACTCATGGTACCATCATAGAGTGTCTGAATGCATTGCACATATGCTTCTGGTACATGGATACTGAGAACACCAATCAACATTGCGAAAAAACATTGGGTATAGAAGGGTTCCCATTTCTCAGGTCCTGGGCCATTTCCTGTTTTCCTTTTTCCCCGCACCAATAAACATCTCCACATTTTTTCTAAGTGGTTGCCTTTTCATCGTAAAGGACGCACTAAAGGGCATGAAAACGCCATAAAGACCACAAAATCGTTTGCACTTGCCAGAATTCCGGGAAACCAGATGGGCTTGATGCTTAACATACGCGCATGAATATCCCGCAGCAGTTTTGGCAATTTGGCGACAATGGGACCATTTGAAAACCGTGCTCTGCCGAGAAACCCGTATTATGCTCTGTAGTGATAAATCGTCTCGTATCATACGCGTCAGCATTTTCGATCAGATACTCAAAGAAGGAGCAGTCGACAACGCAGAGGTGCCGAAGTCTGTGGTTGCTGGCAGCTCCGCGTTTGTTGCGCTCAGATCTCGAGCAACAGCTAGGCCTGACCGACTGCCACCGTCGTCTTACGAGTAGCCATCTCATTGGAAGTTACTTCGTCAGTTTTGCTCACATTTTCATTTAGCGAGAGGTGATGATACATGGGCTGTTACCACGTGCATGGTCCAGGGATCGAATTCTGGGTCGAATTTTGAAACGGAACACCATACGGGTTCCTATATATAGAGGATAACGTACTCTCAATGAGAATAGTTACAAAAATCAATGATACTACCGACCACTCTGGTTCCAAAAGTTGAGTGGGGGTTCAAAAATGCTTGCTAGCGTGTATTTTTCTGTTCATTTTGTTTGCACGCTGGTGCAGTGAAAATAAATGATACTATCAGCTGTATGGTGTGGAGTTCAAATCCCGTGGCCAAATTTAGTCGAAATCAGCCACATCTCTCTCCAGCCGCTCAGATGACCCTAGTAGAGATAGTGCCGTACAGCTCTGTCGTCAGTTAGTTCAATACGGGGATGAAAAGTCTTTACTTGGTTATTCGGAAAGGAGTCTATGGGAGTGGGGGGAGGGGGAGAGAGAGGAGAGGGTGAGTTCTGAAATCACACTGGGGAAACGGTCTTGCTCCTTGTAAACTTGTCATATGCTCAACTGTTGAACAGTCAAAAAAAAGAAGAATTATAGACAACAACATACCGCTGAACCCGTTATGATATAGGTGGGAGCGACGGCGTTGTGATAGCAGTTGGGCTAAAACAGGTGCTTCATGAAACGGACAGAATCCTGACCAAAAATTTTCTCACCGAATCCCAATACTTCTTATTTGCCACAGGATAGAAACGTTCGTAGAAATGTTGGTGTCCCCAAAATCCTAAGTCAACACCATACTGAATAAATGAAGATTCGAGACCTGGCAAGTCGTTGTGACCAACTCGTATCTGAAGTAGACTGTAAATATTCCACCCTAAAAAACCTGTATGGCACAGCACTAACACAAACACTCTTGAAGAATGCCCAGGTTTCAAGAAAGACGGACATGGGAACAACTTCTACGACGAAGGTTCAGGGCGAAACTTGCCAGGGAGTTTTCATAGGCCGAGCAGTCATCACTGTACTCAGCAGAACAGTAGAAAGGTCTGTGAAGATAGCTGATGATCCATGGAGTGTGATGACGATTTGAATTGGCTGCCTGAAGACTTAATTTTCATAATTCTTCTT
>MU870214.1:8091-24655 GCA_036418205.1 Ostertagia ostertagi | reverse complement strand
AGAGTGGGTGAAAGATCGAACCCCTGCTGCTGACACCATGAAGACGTTAGATTCAAGAAACCGCTTCATAACTCCAGGAACGCACTCGAGGCCGACTATCAACACACCGCGGTCGGCTCATTCTCTGGAAGATCCCCCTTTTCGGAGCCGATAGTGGCTACTCGGAAGGACCATGTGGTTGTTCGTTTAGATTACCCTTCAGTAACATGTTTTGTTTCCCACTTGTTTTTCTAGTTGTTTAGATTTCCATGACCGCTTCATCTTGTTACCGTAATTTCTGGCCACCCTGTGTAAACCTCTCGTTCCCGTGATTTAGCATTGTCGCCAACTCTACTATTGCCAAGTTTTGACACCGAACCCCACTTCTCGTTTGAGTTTGGTAAGATTTATCTTTGGATTGGTGCTCTGCTACGTTCCCGCTCAACGACCGCACCAGCCACGGCGCCGAAGGCCGCTCCCTTGATGACAATCGCCTTAGAGGAACAACGCTCAAGAAAGCGTGGAGTAAACATATCCCATTAAAGATAAGCATGCTTGTAAGATAGAATCATACGACAGCTGAGTTGCTATAAAAATGTATTTTTGGAATTCTCACGTTCTCAAAAACAACCGAACTATAGGAAAACCGGAACAAGTAGTAGGGATCCACAATGCTGAGATTCATTGACAGCCATGTTTGGCGTTTATATAGGGGAGAACAATTCGCAGTGGTAAATGTACAATGATCCATCAAATAATGTCTGTTCTAAAAAGAATACAGTACAAAGAAATATTTAGTTATTTTAGAAGATGATATGCTGAACAACACAAAGAGTTAAAGGATGAAGAAACAACAACATAGCACAATATTGAGAACAACAAAACCACTTGGTAAAACACTCGAGATCGTTGATGAAAGCGACCAGATGTCAGTTAACCAATCCTAAGAACGCGAAATCTCTTCCTAAGTATTTTAAAATGATGTGTTAGAGCCAGGTTTCGCGTCGTCACTACAGAGTATCTCACTACAATCTTCCTATAATGACACATCCAAAAAGTCGGACTGCATTTGCTCCGGGTCGAACAGAGGTTCTCGTGCTGTCTGAAAATTACGCTATAGAGGAGAATATCAACACGTCCTTAGCTCGTATTTATGGAGCATCTGCATTTATCGATTTATTTACTTTTTATTTGTTTATCGGATGAGTGAATAAGGGTGACGAAGAAAATCAAATGAAAGCCATGAAATTCGCAACACAAAAGCCAATTTTGAAAAAATGTCCTGTGCAAGAGTGCGTTGAAAGAATGCTAAAAGCAGTGCTGCGAACAAAACTGAGCAAAAACAAAATCATATAGAAAGAACATACCGAGATACCCCCGAAAGATCAGCTGTAAGTAAAAAGGTAGGCGCCGAGTTATGAAGCTAATCTCTAAGGATGAGCCTTTTAAAGTAATCCAATGATAGATCTACTAGGTTTTGGCAGTAGAGTGTGTCGAAACGAGTTCGGGTGCTATACAAGTGGGGTGTAGCACACCACTTTTCACGCAATGTCAATGAGCTGCCCTCGACCCCCCCCCCCCCTCCCTTAAAGAATTGCCCCCCCGCGCGTGCTGCTTCACGCAAACTCTCCCAATTCTCGTGACAGTATGATTTAGCAATCAGGTCAGTCCCCACGACACACATTTCTGTTCAATAAATGCAGGGCGTGCCCTACCTTTGCTACCTTGTATACGGCACCCGATTTCTATATGATCCTTCTTATCTACTAAATGATGCCAATGCTCATTGATTAAAATTCATGGAGATAAAAACCATGGTGCATGAGAAAAGCCGTTTCGTACGGAAGCTGGGCATTAGTGGTGTTAAAGGATGAAGGATAAACAATTTGCCGTGATTCAACTCCCTTTGCGAAGTCGTACCATCCTTACTCCATTTGCAAATTCTTCTATGTGACGTTTTGAATGCGATTTTGTCATACAATGACTTCCGGCCCACCGATACGAGCGCGCAGTTTATACCTGCATCGCAGACAAGTCTGGTGCCCAATCATGTCCGACTGATCGAAGGATGAAGGTTTCGTTGTCCAGGCGACTGAGGACGCCAAGATTACTACCCCGGACCCTCGCGGGTGACGTGCCACTTGCCACTACAAACGCCGCTCCCACTGTGCCGTTAGTCATCTAAAACCTTGCAAAGCACTTCCTTCTTCAAAAATAGACTCGGCCTGGGCACAGGAAAAGACCTCAACTGCGGTGAGCCTACCTCATTCTTCCCTTCCTCCTCCTGTTTAGCTTGTTATAGGATGCCCTTGTCCGTAAGCGCTCGAAGCAAGAGACTAGGCGGGATTCTTTAACCGTCCCTGGCATTTGCGTCATCAATATTTCCATTAGGATTAAGAGTGCTCTTGGTTTCTTGCGCAGTACTGACGGGAATGCTTTAGTTGGAGGATCTATTCTTTGGTAATTCATTCGATTGCTAAATCAAGTAACATCTACCGGGGTCATCTCCGTCGTGGAGATTTTTCACACTGCAAGAATGATTGCAGCATGGTGTCAGCTGTATATGGGCCGATTTTGCTCTATCAAAGTGGTGAGGGAGAAAATGGAAGAAAACTTACTTTCTTGTTGAAATGGCCAAGTTGGTTGGTACTGGTATTAATGATTCACGATGTTCCCTCAATACCTGGGCGCTAAGCGCTCTCATCTGAAACATTAATTTCAATAACAAGACTTATTTAAATTACAAGCAATTGTAGATCCAGACATACCTCGAACACGTACTCGCTTTCTTCCAGTGCAAACCGTTCATAAGGGATCCTTTGACAAGATCAAAAACTAGCGGTGGGTTATGCATGATCAGCTGTTCATTCCTGGACAAGTTGTGAACGTACCCTAAAAAATGGGATTTCTTTTTAGCTCTAGAAAAAAGTATTGAGACTTTTAGTTGGATAGTCCTTGGAAATAACCTTACTTACTCCGCCACTTCACAAGCTCCCCCCAACCCTTACGAGGCCACCCTCGCCCCTAAAACTGGGTAGAAAAAAACGTGAAATCACAGCCGATCATTCACAACATGACGTGAGTGAATTACATAGAATCACATGCACTAATTTATTGTTCAAAACAAAAATGCTGAATGACATTGAAAAATAGGCTCATTAGAGCTTCCGAAAATTGGTTTTCATCATTCTAGTCATTATCTCGTCATAAGTTCAGCGTGATCTTCGATGTGTACTTACATCATATGTACTTAAGTTCGTAGCTAACAAACCCTGGTTCAAACGCTATTTTTATAGCCGCCCATGAGGAGGTGTGAGGTCGGAAACAAAGCCAAACCCACTCACCAATCGGCGCGAGGTTTTCCATTCGGGCAGAAGAACGGAAGATTCGCATCAAGGGTATCGTTCAGGAATATCGGAGACGTTCGATAATGAATCTGAAATTCCGAGTATTAAAACGCTGACTGAAGGTTCCATAATATGCTATATGTGGCGTTTTTAGTCAAAATAACCTCTACGTGAGCTGCTACTGGCCTTACCTCTTGCTCGCTAAACAATGCTTTATGAGGTGTCTGCGTCTCGCTTGTCCGCTATGATCTCTCTTTTGTTCTCTCAGTGAAGCACCCAGTGCTTCTTTTTGAAAGCAATTCCAGCTCCCGAACAAGATGGTCTTCATTTCCAATGTGACCGCTATCTCTTTTTATTTTTGCTTTACTGATGGTCCACTTCACACCTCTGCTTTCATTTGCAGCGATACCTAGGTGATCGTGGAAGCTGCGTTCAAAACCACTGTAAAGCCTTCAAAGTGGGAAAGATGGGGCGTAAATTGGTAGACTGAGTGGCTTTCAAAAACAGACACTGGGTTCCGCAATAAGAGAACAAAAGAGAGATCACAGTGGACAGCAAGACGCAGACAATCCCATGTGTTATTTTAGCCGTCATTGATCGAATGGATTTCAAGCATTTTCCCATGCATATGAGACCTAGAAATATCTTTCACATACCTTAATGTTTCCAATTCGAATCGCCATTAGTTTCGAGTTGCAGTAAAAGATGATAGGTCGTTTCCGCCCCAGATAACCCGAAGGCTCGTCACTTGTTCCCTGTCAACTCATCCAGTATATTTGTCCCGTCGAGCGGCATTTGTCTCCTCTGAAAGAAAAAAGGAATTCTGTACTCATTAGTCACTTGTACAACCCTGTTTCGTTACGTTGGAATATTTAGCACATATTAACAATGAAATATGACATTGTCAAAAAAGCAGCACTTTCGCGTGTTCTTTGATGCACGTCAGCAGCTGATCAAACATTACTCTTGACGATTTCTTGGGTAGAGCTCCATACTTCTCTGTGCCTGACCAGGAAGGTCTTTCAGGGCGTGCAAAGCTTTTCCCAAATGTCCTTTTCATTATATAGGGCATGCCGGGACCACGAGACCAATGGTCCAATCTTTCAAAACGGCTCTCGTCCTGGTTCGATGCTCGGTAGTGAAAACTTTAGCATTTCAGAGTTTATGTGGTTCTAACGGTCCTAAGCTTACGCCCGATCTTTCAGCGCGAACAGAGTTGGCAATACAACGATGACGGTACCAGCACAATTGTTCTCTATGTAGTCTGAGTTGTTGTCCGTCAGGTGACTGTTGTATTGTGGGTGGATGTCCGGGTGCCTGTATCCAAGTCAGTCGCCACCTTCATGCGATCAGTAATTTCCGATCAACCGTTATAGTTATCTATGACATGACGGAA
Source organism: Ostertagia ostertagi (assembly GCA_036418205.1). Classification (NCBI taxonomy): domain Eukaryota; kingdom Metazoa; phylum Nematoda; class Chromadorea; order Rhabditida; family Trichostrongylidae; genus Ostertagia; species Ostertagia ostertagi. The sequence goes on along the minus strand of MU870214.1, from coordinate 19,933 downwards.
CACAGAAAAGGGATGTGATATTCTGCTTTCGTAAATATGGTTGGCTGTAAATTGTTAGTAAGGGTAAGGGGAGGGGATATGCGAAGGTTCCAGACTAGCTGCTACACAAGGGTTGGGATGGTCACCGAATCTCATTGCGTTACTTCTGGGTATACTATAAGCTCTGTGAGTGAATCGGAATGAATGTGAGGCAGAGGCAAACGTGGATGTAGTCATGGTATGGATGATTCCATGAAGCATCGACAAAAAGGTTTAATATGGATGTACAGAGGAACGTAGCGCGTAATTTACCGTTCATGCTGATATGTCGTTTTCAATTACTTTGAATTATTTTAATTCCTTTAATCCTTTTGTAAAGCGTTACACAGTGTTATCTTTATGAGTTCAGAGATCGAGAATTTCCAGCTTTTTTCAATTTTTCAATTTCCAGAATTCCCAATTCGCTTCCTAGTGGAGGAATTGCTATGTATTTGACATCTTCCTGAAGTGAGGGAGGAGGGTGAAGAATGGTGTTTTCTCGATGTTTACCCATTATCAGATAGTCCATGAAATTCGATAATCTTCTTAAAGGCTGCCAAGATACATATGGTGTGGCTCTTGCACGAATGATGCGATGTATTGGTGCGAAGTGGGCCGGCAGTAAAGAAAAAGGAAAAGAATCGTTGGGCTCACTCACCTTCCTAATCGGCTGTGCTAAGGGAATGAGAGACTAAGCGCGGAGAGGAGAGTATGAGGCGAGAGAGCGCTACAGATGAGAGAGCGCCAGACAACAGCCTGATAAGAGAAAAAAATCTGCAGCTTAGCAGCTTACTTTGCAAGGCCCAAGCGCTCTTGTCGGTTGGTTTCCGTGCACGGAACGCCACATTTGTGATTGTCCTCTAGGGGTCTATACTACAGACCGAAGAGAAGCGTTCACACGACCTCTGCCTGGGTTGTGCCTTTAACTACGATTTAAACAAGGAAGTGTAGATATGGTATTATACTATTGAGCAAGGATCCTTGTGAAACCAAGAAATATCTTTCTCGATGTAAACAACTCTGAACTGCTAAATTAGCAATCCCGCAGAAAAAGGGCGACTTCCTGCTTGCTAATTTTGCGGTTCTCGGTCTCTCGTTCTAATGTGCAGGGATTTGGAATGAGATAAGGCAGATGCAGAAGTGACTGGCTTACCGAGAATGGGCACGTCTGCATATCCCGGAATGTAGCGTAGAGATCCATGCTGCTGATGACCTCATTCGACACCCGTCCGGCTTTTACCGTACCTGGCTGCCAAGCTATGAACGGGATTCGAAAACCGCCCTCGTATGAATTCGATTTTCCTCCTGAAGCAAAGTAGCCATAGAAGGGTATGTATAAATTTCAAAAGGAAAATACGCACCTTTAAGACCAGCGGTGGAGCCTCCATTCAGACACAGCTCAATATGTGGTCCATGGTCGGACATTCAAAATGACAAGTGTATTCTCGGCTATGCCGGCTTTGACAATGCTATTCAGTACTTCACCAACAGCCCATGACATTTCGTTGATTGAATCGCCATAAATACCTGAAACAACCACCGATACAATCCTTGCAGTAATAAAGGGAACATCGGTCGAGATGTCTTTGCTGAGATAATCATAGAAATCGAGCAGATTAGTATGGCAATAAATGGGTATAAAAGCCCGGTCAATTACACAAAAGGATGGAATTGACTTGTTGAGTAACTAGCCTTTAGCGAATTCAGTGTTGGGGAAGCGAACTTTTCGCCCTACAGGGTTAGACTTAAAGGCAGGGATCACGATGGCTGGAGGGCGGGCTTCTTGATGACGTCATCGAACATTAATGCGGATAGGCTTTAGGGTACGGTATCACACTCAACAGTGCGCTGAGGGGTTTGATTCACCAATGACCCTCAAAGACACGTCATTCGTGATCACTGTTACACGCAGCGCAACATCTGGCCGCTGTCCTACATGAATCATGGGTCGTTAGCAGGCAAGCGACGCGATGCGGCCGGAATCAGAATGTCCTGCAGCATCAACTCTGTCAGGTTAATCAAGCAATCACCACCTGTGGTATAGGCTAAGTTGATTATAATCTTGAATCGATGAAACTCTGGCGGGTACTGTCGGTAAAACTGACCTCGAACGGAAGAACCGCGGAAATCTGCGTTTGCGAATTGGGCGCTGTGCACTTGTGGGAATGAGAAGTAGAAGAAGAACGGCCGCTCCTTCTATTCTTCTAATAAGAGTAGTTTGCCCAGGGACTAACCGGGTAGAGCTTTGTAATAACTGCTGATTTCGCTTGGACCTCTAGCGAGGAGCAGAGAATTGAAATAACAAAACAGTTACAACAGGAAATTGTGATCAAATGACCTTCTGCTGACCTTAACCGTATCGTCTTAAGCCTTTCGAGATAAGCTTCAAAGAAATGAAAACAGCAAAGCGACAAACCGTGGTCATTCTCATGTTGAGAAATCGCCTCCAATCGTGGACGAGATTTTCCGTCATCCATTCGAATCTCACGGTTTTTGTACAATATCGTCGCCGTCGTAGAGGAAACACATTGCCGCATCTGGTCCTTGTGGATAGAACTCCTGAAAAGTTTCCTATTGATCCAAAAACTTTGCATGCTTGACTGAAATTTGTTTTTTGCTTCAATGTTATTCCGTTTTGAAATTGCCATATTATAATTGAACTCCTTCACACCCATTAGTTATGGAGCCTGTATTGTTGAGGTTTCGTTAGAGCTTTCAGGCCTCGTTCATTAGGGCTTCAGGGTCTGGGAACTATTCGATGTAAGTCTGTCCGTACGGAAGTAATGACTATCAATTGAGTCATGCTAACTGGCCCGCTTCTTTGAAGGCATTGCCAATGCTGCGGAATTATCGTTCATGGAGGGTTTCTCAATACTATTGGCCCTTTTAGGGTTTCTCCAGTCACCAAATAAGCCCCCGACTGTCTCGCGGACATTTGTTTGCAGCTTGGTGATAGAATTTTTGCCGGGATGCTCTCAAGTTTGCGGCCGTCGCTGTACATCTCATTGTTTACACGGAATGGCCATTCTGTCGGAAAACGCGAAAATCTAACGACGGGTGGGAAGATTCTGCGTTGCTATCCAGTTGCATACCGAAACGTGGCTCACTCAACACACACACCTTCCCCTGCCCCCACCTCCATCACCCGTTACACTCGTATTATTTCGTAGAAACGAATTACCACATGCTAGCACCCTTGCTCAAGTCCTGGTACGGTAGTATCTACCTCACTGCTCATTTACGCATGAGCTCATGGTACTGTTTTGCTAGTACATCTGAAGTCTCCAAACACATGTTGTAGAGGATCTCTGACCTCCTACGAAAGATATCTCTCATCGGAATCGACTAGTTCGTCAAAGTCATAAAATGTCAGGGGCCCATCAAGCAGGATGGACGCAGTAGCCGCCTTCGTTGGGTATCAGACTGTTTCTGGATCTAATACCACGAGGTGTTGAATTTTGCAAGCTTCGTGGGCAATTCCCTTTTTTCCACAGCTCTTCCAATATCGACAAAAGGGCTCCCTATTGTAGTAGTAACGACTGCGCTCGTGAGACGTTGCATCGAAGGTTCAAGCCCATGCTTAGCGCAAGTTTTGGCAGACAATATGGGGAACCGACAATCGCATTTGGCCACAGTCGTAATCGCCCGTGGCTCGAAAGGGCACGTTCTCAACCTTTGCGAACTCAACTTCGTAATTTTCTTCGGTCAGCTTTTGTTATTATGATGTTGTTATTTTGCTGCCAACGAGGTTGTTAGGTGGAGAATCTTTTATTAGTGGCCTGACGTTTCGACGAGATCGTCTTCCTCAAAGGCCTAAACGTGGCTTAAGGTTTGAGATTTGTCCTTTAAACCGCCAAACGCCGCTTCTCCCTAGCGTTTCTGACGGAGCGTTAAGGAGAACAAGCGAAAACCCCGAACGAGGAAAGTTCCACGATGCCATTCTTTAGGTAGCTGGATCAACACTGTGTGTAATCTAAGGCTTGGAATTAACATTCGTTACTCACTCGTTGGTAACACCTCTTTAACGTTTTTGTCAAGTTATCCGTGGTACAGTGACAAAAGCCCGGCTATGACTTCTGTTATCCAAGGTTCAAGTCCGTGATGGGCTAGTTTTGCAGATATCGAGCGGTTTCAACCAGGATCATGTCCATGCTTCCACGTTCCTTATTACATACATATAAATGAGGAAAAATCACCACATCTAACTGCTAGTGTGAGAGTGAGGGGTGTAGTAGTGTGAGTGTCGGGGCCTGGGAGAAAAAGGAGAGCCGTGGCCATGGCTTTCAGAACGGGGAACTCTCCAAAGTGCCAATAATCTTCAATTCTGAACATTGATACTGAAAGCGGTCATTACTTATGACTCAACCTAATAGATAGCTCGTATGGACTTCTCGCGGTCTCAAAATATACTTCCTGGAACAATTTTGCTTCCTCTAACTGACTTTCTACGAATAGGGATTTGAACAGTGTACAACTTCTTATGGTTAGAACACATTGTGTGCAAATGAGCACAACTTCTTTGACCATTACGCTGTAGACGGTCGATTATTCTCTATTCTTCATGTATATTTAGTTATTCTGTGTATATCTGTAATATCATATCATTACGGCTATTAGCTTTCCAAAAAGCTTTGTGGTTTTCGCTCCTGCTTGCAAAGAGGCACATCTCAATTGAGGATGACATATTCTGTCAGAACAAAACCTACTGAGATCTATTCAATTCCACCCCAGGTTCATCTTCCGCTGAGGTAACTGATGGCTTTTGGCCATCGTAACTTCTGCGGTAAGGAAAGCACTTGCTTTTGGAGTTTCTCCATGCTGGCAAATTCAGAGCGGTTCATGAATTTTCTTGAACAGCCAAGGTTCGGGAAGCTGCCGCATTTGTTGAAGGCAAACCCCGGGATTAGCCCGACTTGTGGGATAGATACCGCGGGGAAATCGTAAGGTCCTCTACCTACCTAAATCACTCCAGCTTCGCCGCAAAAGTTGCGGCGGTAGGGCGCTAATCCTTACGGGCCTGCAACCATCGACCCCCGTTGCAACGCTTCCCACCCACCTCGATATCGGTGTGCTCTCTCGAACGGTGTGATCTCTCCGTGTGGTTTTCGGCCGCTTCTTTGAACGCCTTTGCTTCCGCCAATCGTTCCACCCCCAACACCTTTTTCAATTTTTAATATAGGCCTAACGTGGGTGATCTCCAAGAAAAATTTCATTAGCTTTCTTTTCCATTCAGGATGTCCGAACGCAAGTCATCATCACGAAGCGCCTCTATCACCAATTTTATTCCTCGGGCTTGTCTTTTAACAGCAACATCGCGTGATTGGATGGTGGATCCGCTGTGAAAATGCGTCCATCGAGGCGGAGTCTGCGCATCACTTGGAAGATTCATGTGGCGCGTCTTTCCCTCAGTATTGTAAAAAATGATCAGTAAGGCTAATCGCAGTAGAGAGATGGGGCCAGATGGGCAGTTTTCATATGGGCGCAGCGGAATAAATAGCCCATACCGACTACAGGCTAAGACTTTCAATAGTGCTCCCAGCAGTTCTCGTGCGTATCTTTCATTTCTGTGGTGGCCGAGCGCCGCGAGATACGCCTCCCCATTTTCGAGAAGCACTACCCTAAGGATTCGTCCAATCGTAGGAGTGTGTCGCTGAGAATCAAAGATACTGCCAAGTGAACGCTCGATCGCATTTTGCCATGACGGTAGGGTAAGTTGTTTAGCCACGGGTGCCCTGGGACTTCAACGAACGCTGATACTGCCGGCCCTTGGGTCGGTCTCAGAGAGAACCCTCCACATATGGAGCAAAAGGTCATATTTCTCGAGCGGGAAAGGTGCTGGACTAATGTGGCACGCGAATGAAATGAATGGGAACGTGTAGGCGTTAGCTCGTGGACTTTGATGCTCAATGATGTGAACTGACAGAAGTACTATTACGCATCACATGAACCCTTATCGTTCCAATTTTGGAAGGAAGTGACAAAAGAATGAAAAATAATTGCATCATTAGTGTGACTATTTTGAGAACCTCCGGTTAAAAAGACGAGCTATGATCTCAACGAGTAAAAAAGCGAACGCACTTCCCAGGAAAACTGCGAAGAGCAACTCCTCCTATCCACATAGAAAGCCTAATTCTGTGCAAAGCATGACAAATGAGCATTAGCTGTTGACGGAACGGTTTGGGAAGCGCCACGCATTTTGTTCACATATAGCCAAGCGAGAACATTTCGATGCTCCTCTGCCATGCCATAAAAGGGCACGTCACATAACCTTTGTGAAACATGCTTTGTTTAACATAGCTGCGATCATTACCTCAGAAGTGCCGAGCAGGGTCGACCCGTGACGTTTCGCACTTTCCAGAATTTTCCACGGGCCAGCCCCTCCTGTAAGGGTCTCCGATGGCGAACCCCCACTACAACCCGAGACTCCGGGCTCCCCATTACAAACTCTCGCTAACATCAACCGCCACCTCTCCATCACGGCTTCACTGGTGTCTACAGTAGGATGATTCTGCGATCAGCCACTTCCCTCACCAAAAGCGTCGAGTGGGGGAGGGAGGAGAGGGGAATATATCACCTCGCCCATCACTCAACCAATTACTAATCCAACCCTAAATGCGACCCCCTTCCAACACCAACCACATGCGACTCCCTCGTTAGAATAGTGCGAACGCACGGTTAACTCTGGTGCGGAGGTAAAGAAGGCATGGTTGCTCTAGCCAATCTTGACCCTTAGCCTTCCAGGTGCTACTACTAATACTTCCACTACTATGTTACCGCAAAAGGGAGTGAAAGATGATCGTGAGAATTTGCCTAAAGGAGTGGGGTTAACGAGCAGTCACTTCTGATTTGACATGCGCCTAAAGGCACGCGTCGCGATCAAATTGGTGAGCTGTCAGAAACCAGACAAGAAGTGAAAAGAGGAACGCTAGTGACATGAAAAGCGAAAGCAGCCCCATCAAAAACACTTCAAAACACGTATCTCTCCGTTACCGCCGTGTGAACGGAGAGAACGGCGAGAGAGATGCTTACGCGAGAGAGCACAGACACGCCACGTGTCACCGAACAAAGGATGAAGATGGCAGCTGGTCGCAGCGTTCCAACTAGGCATCGGCTTCCTTGTCGTGTACTTTTGAGTCGTGAACAGCAATATACAGTAGCGGTCAAAAGTGTTCGCCAAAATTCGCCAAAACGGTTTTCCTTGCTTTTCATTTTTTCATAGCAAAAAATCGATAGTGGTCTCCAAAAATTTTTTATTTTAAACATCCTGATTCTCTAAAGCTTGGAATTAAAAGACCCTAGAAAACATAGAACATCAGTCTTTGGAGGGCGTTACTCAAGCGGCAAACAGTATAATTAACTGAAAATCGTTTCGGCGAACACTTTTGACCGCTACTGTACCTCCGTGCCTGGGGGTCCTGCTACCTCACCCAGCAACGAATTTCTGCGGCAAAAGGATCGCGGACGCTCGTGCCTTTTAAGTCCTACCCTAAAATTTAATCAAGCACGAATGAAACGCTCACTTCGAGCTGAACAGGTGGTCGGAAACATATCCAGAAAAGCCACTGGAATCGGATTTTTTTTTCGTGTGAAAACCCGTGGCCTTCTCCGAGAAAAAGGATGTGTGTTCGTTCGCCCTGGTTAGTTTCCAACTTCATGTCATCGTAAGATTCAATGACGTCACATGACTACTGTAAGCACCTCCGCTTTACCTCGCTGTTTGTGAGTTGCTGAACAATAGGTGATTCTCAGTATTGTTGAAAGGGTTGCAAATGGATAAATATTGCCAGCTATTATAATATTTTCTCTAACGAGATCCGCAATTTGCAGGATAATGTGAGCTTTGACGCATTGCTGGCTGGGTCTCTCATGAATTATTCAGTTGTGAGATGACACCTCCTCACATCTTTAAGTGAAGCGCAATGGAATCCTTGGGCGATTCGCCTGACATCATTTCCCACATACATCGATGACGAGAGCATCTCGCCGCGTTGTGGTGTTTCATGAAGTTCCCCCGGCGAAGCGGAAGTTATTGAGCGCTCAATCGGTAATGATTTGTTTTCCGAAGACCGTTCTTTTGATAATGAGTCAAATCACGTAAGTGTTTTTATGGGAATCTGCTGAAGCAAACAGCACAACAAGTCAAAAATACACCTACCTGCGTAGTGTCGCACATCCCCAAGTGTTGGTGAACGGCAGATTGAGACCGACAAAATCGAACCCTCGCCGTGACGGCAAAGTGGCTCCGTCGGTACTGTTCAACTGGTTGATACCCAGATGCCATTTACCGATCATCCCAGTAGCGTAGCCTGAACCAACAGACAATGGAAGGACCTTAACGGACGTCTTAACCCCTTAATTCATAGGAGATTGAACCTATACAGCCTTTTGCTGCAACAGCTGCAAATTTTATAAATAGATTGAAAAACACACATCACTTTTCCAACCTGTAACATTCCACACCTACTCAATTTTGTTTTCATCCATGTGCAAAATATGGTAGGATAGGGTGTGCCATAAATATCGCACGAAGGTATTTGAGTCATGGAGACCGTAGTTCAAAACAAAATTCTGCAGATGCATTCCACGAACGGAAATTCTCGAGATCATTAAATATGGCTCCCTCCGGCACAATTTGCAGCTTGTGGAAGCCTGAGGTAGGCTTTGACGTCGACACACTGCGTGTCATACTTTTCGCTGATGAAAACTGGTTGAACTTGGAAAGAACTTAAAGGGCAGTGGTCACTACGGCCGGAGAGTAGTGTGGTTTTGATGAGGACGTCGATCTTCATTGGTGGAGGGGTTCTGTGAGGGGTACGAAACATTCGCATGCCACTGGCTTAGTCCACCAATCACATCCAGTGACGTCATCGAAACAGCACCGTAATCCAGCTACCGTGACCATTGCCTTCCAACGCCCGGAACCCTTTACGCTTGTTACAAGGGTTCATAAAATTTACTTGGAGAGCAGAATGGTGTGTCTTACACCTTCATCCTTTGCTGAGAGAATCAAAGCTTTCAGACTTCCAAATTTATTTTACCAATAGCGCTCATTTTAGTCCTTACGGACGTTTAAGAGGTCTGCGTTTGAACTAAGGAGTGCTTGACAAGAATTTACCCTGGGGATACTGTTCGGAACTTCTAGTATGACTCAAGAAGTACCGTTCGCTAATAAAGGATAGCTTGATGTCTGGCGTGTAGTGCCAATGTTTCCGAACTGCCTTTGAGGGTTAGTAAAAATGAATTTTCAGCGCGTCATTCCAGTGAATTTATGCTGAATGAAGCCGCTCTTTGGGTTACCCAAAGGCCTTGGGCCAAATTTTTAGACTAATTCCTGCGTTCCGATCCCGCCGAAAACATTTGAATTCCCATGAGACACCTAACACCCTCAATCATTCCGTTTGGTGCACTTTAATTATCTGCAGAGTTTCACGTTTCATGACGTTTACGTTCAAATGGCATTTTCTATGCCATAATTATTTTGCTACCTTACTCATAGCGCACCCTGTAGGAAAAAATTAAGATATGAACCCTACCTGCTTCTTTAAGCATTTCGGCCATGGTCGTCTCATGCTTTGGCAATCCTCCAATATCGAAGGGCATGAAAACTCTTCTTCCACCTACGACGCCGAGACGAATAGGTAATCGGCCTGGAAATCGAAATCGTGAGAAATTCGACACGAAATGGCAAACATTAAGTTGCCCGGAAAGTTCATTGCCCGCACTCTTTTGCTAATATTTTAATAATGGCCCGGCTTTGAATGTTTAGGACATACACCCGCCACACGCTGCAACACAACGTCCAGGCACCCAAAGAACGCACTGAGCGGCTTGACCCCCTGATCTTCGTACTTAAGGGCAGTGGTTACGATAAAGTGGACGCGAGCCAGAAAATTGCCCACACGAATTTTCTTTAAATCCAGACCGCAAGGGAAGCGAAGCACATCAGAGTTACAGCGTAGTTGAGCTACAATTATGAAAACCGCTCCACACTAAAACCGCTAGTATTGCAAACCCCCACCAGTGGAATCATTCGATTTCATTTGAAATTCCAATTCGGATTAAGGAGCCGTATTTTAAGGCGGGGTTCATTTCATCAACGGCTTTTGCCCAAACATAGGCCGGTAACTCGTCCAAAATCATTCCCAATAAATGCCCACCTAGATCGGTTTTCATCAATTTCACTTTTTTTTCCCTTTGGCGCTTATTAATCCCCCGCATGTCCGTCCTGAACTCATCTCAAGATTATCGCACTCGTCGCCTCCTAGGTGACTGTAGAGGCATACAGGGCGAGATCTGGGCTACAGGTGCTCAGGGAAAAACTAGCCAGCTATACTACTTGCACGGTAGCCTGGGTCATTTGCCAGCGTGAGCCCCGGAGAAAATGACAACCGACCACTGTCCTTGACCATGCAACTGGGTGTCAGCCAGTATCAGTGAAGCCCTTCTAAACCGCGTACCTGCGCCCCGCGCTCAGTCTGGTTCTGGGTCACATGGAAACGCTTCCAGAAAATGCTGAGAGGAGAATCAGCTCCAGGAGGCTTTTCACGACTATTTCAAGCCCCAGTTCTCGGCCTTTGAGAAAGTTACCCGATCGTTGGCGCAGACTGCTAGACGATGGTAGTGCAAACCGGAGATCCCTAGGACCTTTGGATTTTTCATATACACCATATAGCATTGGAGGGCTCTTTTGGCGACCATCTTACTCTTCAAACCGTACTGTACCGACCAGTCATAACCCGGCTCTTGTCACGGGCTGGCACATGCTGTCTGCCGAGTAAGCCTGAGTGAATCGTGTACCTTCATTTGCCATTCGATCTATTTCAGTGTATTCTTGCGTTGGATGGCCATATGAGGCAATGTCGCCCCAACCTGAATAGCTAAATATAGCAGCTATTTACTAGAAAACTCTGCAATAACTGATTATTATTATTATTGCATCAATTATGCAGTCCTAAATTATACAACTCGTTTTAACTATAAGCGATCACAGATTCCCTTGTCTAGAGCATTTATGATATCCGTATTTTCTACAAATACCCTCGTCTTCAAATGACCAGAAATTGTGCAATTGCAGAAATTGACGTGGCATTAACGTGGCATCGATTCAAGAACATCTTTGAGCACACGTGATGTCACCTTTTCATCGAGAATTTAGCCACGTGTGCCAATGCCACGTCAATTTCTGCAATTGCACAATTTCTGGTCATTTGAAGGCGATGGTAGATATATTAATAGGACATGGATAGAGCACAGCTCGTCCGCTGTGAACAAAATAGCACAACTTTTTGAGTAGGAACCCTATGAACCATTCTAATAATATGGCTGTAGACTAATCGGCTTTAATAGCGGATGATTTTATATCGAACTCTGAAGGAAAAAAAACGCAGTGGATAATTACGCCTGTGAGCGAAATTGTGCGACTATTCAAGGAAGTTCACTGAGGAATCTCAAACTATGAACCTCGTAAGGTAGTGTCGAAAAATTCCTAAGAATTAGGCAGCAGCAGGACACCTTCTGTACTTACTAATTGGTACTGATAATCGTGTACTGTAGAGAAAAGCGGTACGAGGGGAATCCATAAATTTCTCTTTTTTGAACTTTTCTACAACGGTCTTTGAGACTGGGTATTAAAGAAAGATTAGCGTGTTGTACTCTGACGTAGTTAGAGATAGCAAGTTCAGGATCACCTCTATCAGTCTGCTGTTTTGAAGAGAGCGAACTAAGCACTGCTGGAAGTGGAATTTTTGGCGGCATGTATACTTTAGGCGCTATCACAAGATAAGGGGACTCTGCGGCGTTTGAGAAACCAACGCCATTAAGAATA
>MU870213.1:22415-33713 GCA_036418205.1 Ostertagia ostertagi | reverse complement strand
ATTTCGCATGGGACTGACGATTTATGGACTTTTTCAAGCACACCTGTTGATCGAAGTAACCCGCATAAGCGAGGAAAGCTCCCGAAAGTAGCGCATCTCCAATAAGCGTATCCATCTGTTGAGCGAATCCATCACAGCCACCTGACCAACGATCACGTTCAGATCTCAGTGACGATAGCAATTCCGTTGATCGTCCAACCTTGAAAGCCAACGTAATTATAACAAGTAAATGGTACCAATTGTGGCACAAACCTTCTCCTGGACAGTTGCCAAATCCATCTTGATACTCTCGGCTTGTCCGATCAACTGTGCGTATTCCTCCTTGTAGGCAGCAATAGACTGCTCAAGTTGAGCAATACGTGCCTTCACCTCATTACCCTCAGTGGTCTTCTTCTTGGCATCGGATTCGAGCCGTTTCAGCTCATTACGAAGAGGTTCCACCTAATTAGAAAATTTTAACGATATCAACTCATTAAGTATGATGAACTGTTTACCTTGTGCAACATTCCAGAGTACAGCAGCTGAGCCTTTGCCCATTTCACCATAGGACCGCAAGCTTGTGAAGCACGATTGACCTAATAAACAGAACAAGAAATAGTGGCAGTAATGAAGGAGAATTATTGGAAGGAGGAATAAGCAATGCAAAAATGATGGGACACAAAAGTATTACAAACTCACTTTGTCGAAGTCCCAGTCAGGATTGTTTACATATTTCTCCATCTGCTTCAAGATGTCCGTCGTGATGCTGTCAGTATCGAAGGCGAGAATCCGTGGCATGAAATCGTCTTTGACCATGACACCACGAATCGCCTGCAATGGTGAAAATGTTGAAAACAGAGAGAATACACTAATGAGTTCCACCAAATTTATCCTGCTTTATGGATACTACATTGAACAAAACTCGTTGGGTGCGCCAAACATTCGACTATCATTCTGAACCTTAATACAATAGCATTTGAATGCGGACTAGTTCTACACTGTGACTTGCTGGATTGAATCCGCTGCATGAGGCGGTCTTTTATACTACCAGACGTAGCTGAAGCCTTCTTACAGAGAACTATTGGTTAGTTTGGATATGATTCAATCATTCGACCATGCGTTTGGTAAGGGTGCCATTTGACATGGCCCCTTTCCTTGATATGATTTCCCTTAAGAATTGAGCAAGACTGTGAAGAGAGACCTACCTTCCAATCGGTACCAACATTCTCTCCCAGCAGAATGCAAATGGCTTCGAGTGCCAATTTCACCATCACTGGTGGACTTGCCATTGACCTGACCTCCACAAGTTGATTCTTTCTGATTCCTTTGACAGCTTGCTGGGCTTCTTCGACAGCTGGCTCGACCTACAACGTGTAGAATATCAGATCGTCAGGAACGACTTGTTCAACTCAATTCCCTACTCTTTATATAGAAGACCAGTTAGAGCTCTACAGCTCAAATCCAAAGAACGCATGAGAGACAATATAAGAGCTCAAACCACCAACCTGACTGAGATCTTTCTGCACTTCGGTTTTCTTTGCTGCGATCTGCGTCAGCTGCGCTGCCAATTCCTTTTGAAGTTGCTCAGACAAACGTTTCTCGTCTTCAGCCTTGAACGGTAGTCATTCTAATCATATTTTCCGCAAAAAAAAAACACTGCTTTCAAGAAACCTTTTGCTGATCAGCCAACATTTCCTTTAGTTTCAAGTTGGCAGCCGTCTTCTTCTCCTCCAGCTCACGGCTCTTCAAGGTGAGACTCTTTTGCAGTTCTTTCACCTGCTCTTCAGTTTCACGAATCTTGTTCAAACCAATGTTGAGATGCACCTGAAAGAGTGTTAAGTTGTGAATACCGTCATGTCAATACGAATAAATAATCATCTCATACCTTCTCCTCCTCAAGGTCACGACGTTTTTCATGGAACAAACTCATGAAATGCTTGATGAGGTCGAGGAAGTGGCGCGGGGGTCACCAGCATAACCCTGTGGCCACGCTTCTGTTCCTGCAAGATAATCGAGCTTTGACTCTAAGTAAAAGAAGGGAAATCTTTCAGAGACAGCATCCAGAAAACTCAATCAATAACAAAGGAGAAATGAGTAACACCCCATTAGTGGCCCATAGAAATCCCACTTACCAAAGAGTCCTGCAAGGCAGTCGATAAACTACACTTCCACCTCGTTCACCACGAATAAAGAAAGTTTTAATTAAATCATTCTTCAATCAAAAACCAAACTTTTAGATGCCAACTCTACGATCCCGGTCTCATTTAGTTTGAAAAAAAAAATATTAACGAGCAACGCTCAAGAAAACTTTCATAGTGAATGACATGAAACTAGAAAAATTAGGTAAGGACCAACCTGCTCATTAAGTTTCTGCACAGATTTATGACAATGCACCAGTGTATTGATAACAGCATGACGGTACGTGGGCGGAGTTGGCACCAGATCACATACTTGCGATAATTGCAAACGGCGGGCTCGTAATTCCGTCCGGTCCATATCCAGGGCGTAGTCAGGTCCATGCCAACGTCTGAACAACACCTCTTGGAACCGAGTGAGGGATCAGAGTCCATGTTAGTCGCCTGCTGATTTGGACTCTTAGCCTCTCCTCCCTCTAACCCATCAATTTTCATTCTCTCTCTCTCTCTTCCTCTACCCCTTTTCACCACACATTATCTAGCTAACCTAGATATCACCTACTGAGACCAAGCCTTGCGCGCTGTGCTTACAAAAACCCCTCAACGTTTAGCGTCAGGACTACTATAAATTGGTTTTGATGGCTCAGAAAAACCCAATGGAATACTCTTTTTATTGGCTCTCCTATCGCGCCAGATTGATGAAATTCGCTCTATCCCAACCAATATGGATATGCCGTGAGAAACACCAAATCAACACGAAAATCTTTGGAGCCATATAAAAGCAATAGTTGGGAGTTCTCGAATTGAAGTTACCTGATATAAAGCTGTATCGGCCCAGTCTCCGAACCAGTTCAGTACACAACGATTGAACAACGCGGGTGACGTCGACGCTCGTTTTCACGTAAGGCCGCTACGCAGATGGAGTTCATTGCTGAACACATCATGGAGATTTCTTCATAAACTGCGAAAGGTATAATCCAAATTCAAAACTTTATTCAAAAGGCTGACTCTGAGTTATCAAAAAAAAGTGAGGTTGCAGAAGAAAACACACACCTGCATTGTGAACCACTTGTACAACTCGTCATGGCTGTCCAACATCAAGCCTTGTCGCTGAGCTCCCTCCTTTGATCTGAGTCATAAGTGTTGTATGGCTCATCACCCTCGAACAGACCCGGCACCTGGAATGATAAAATACATAAATAATCATCAAACTCAACAGGATAGAAAAATAATGAATAATCCAACCTCTCCGTTGGCCAACAGCGTGTTCAACCTTTCCAAGAATCCCGTGTCCAACATATTTGATTCGTCCATGATGAAGCACATCTTCTCATTACGGCAACCAGCTCGTCGCAATACCGTACGCATATCTTCATCAAAATCGGCAGCCGTGTATTTGGAGTGGACTTTAAGCTGAACAAGAAATAGATAAGCCGTTAAGATAATCAGTTCTCTGTTGATTTAATCAGCCGCACAGATCCACATTCACCAACCTGGAACACACTCAATCCATTCAGCCACGCCACAAATCGCGATAAAGTGGTCTTTCCAGCTCCTGCAGTACCAATGAGCAGGAGATGGCCTTGAGGTTGACGGTAGATTCGATCAATACGTAGTACATGATCGAGCATTTGATCGAACAGAACCAGCTGTACGTCAAGTTCTTCCTCGTAGAAGCCCTGAACACAAAATCCATTTAAACCATCAAAAAGGAATATGAGTGGGTAAGTAATCTCACCTTGAGTCTCGCTGTGACGTAATCCTTGAGCTCATCTCTTGTGACAGGTACGTAATGTTTCGACAACCAGCATGAGTAAAGAAGTGGCCGACGTAGCGACTCCTTGATATTGCAAGCGCCCCCGAAGTACCTGAACAAAGCAACATCAGCAAAACTATTTAAAACGTCTGGATTAAACCACACGTAGTAGTATTGTGCGGCCTTGGTGACGAACGTTAAAGTGGTCCCACACTAAGTATGAGCCTCGATGACTTGAAAAAGACGACCAACATCGAAAGTAAACACAAAACAATCACAAAAAACGATTTTCCTTTCCTGCCTGTCCCAATTCAATCACTTTGAGAGAGTCTGAAGAGTACAGTAACTGTGAGAGCTGACAAAACTAACTTTCTCTGCTGTTGAATCGACCAGCTCATCGGTCCATTCGCGCTCCGGTTCGGTAACGAGTCGATCTTGGAACAGTCGCAATGCTTCGTGAGCCCAAAGGCGTACGAGCTACGTGATCAGTGGACTGCATTCCGTCGCCAGCGTGGGCCAATCGCTTCACAGATTCACGAACCATCGAGTCAGCCCACGCACGGCGAATACCACATAATGTGAGGTTCCGATCGTCTTGAGTGAAGTGTTCCTAAGACAAGTGAGCTTAGAATGAACTGTATCACATAGTATATTGAATAAAACTGCAGTTTGAATTTAAGATACTTACCTGACTGGCCAAATAGACATCAACCATAGCGTTAGTGAGAGGATCGGCCAGACCACGAACTGCTGGCACCGTTTTGAGCATAGCTCTGGAATGTATTGCATGTCGGTTTTGATGCGAATAAATGATACCGAATAACTCAGCTTCTTAGAAGTAAAAAACATGTATTTTCCTAAAATCTAACCTATTAAAGGTTCCATAAATCTGCAATAGCGAAGTCTGTCCCGGATAGTCAACATAGACCACAGGAACATGACGCAGGAAACGTAACGTCATTGGGTGACGGCCAGGATCTGTGGGTGGGTTACAGGCACCCACAAATTGGATGCGCTCTAGCGACACCCAAGAGTGATCCGATGCACGATAGAAACCATTCTGAAAAGTGTCAGATAACAAAGGCTGTTAAACTTGTTGCTGTACGGCAGATTGTGATGTAATCTTACCATTTCCACAAGTTGTCGCAAGAAGCTGATCACACGTTGAGTACCGTATTTGTCCGGAGCCGGCAAGTTGATCTCGTCACAGAATATCACCAACCATCTGCTCAGTTGGACGGGTGCCAAAACAATGCCATTGGGAGTACGGCGATATTCGCAATAGTGATCGAACGTCTTCATCAATAGCTCTGGTGTGGTTGACGAGGAGAAGTTAACGTTCACCACATCCATGTCTTGCTGTGACCGTAAGGCGGCAAGCAGGGTCATTGTCTACAAAGTAATGCGTCAAAAAAGTGGAGGAAAGAGGAAGCAAAAAGCTTTTGAACAAGGAAAAGACTACCTTTCCCGAACCAGGTGGCCCGCACAAAACCAACGGTTTGTGTTCAGATAGCCATGCAGATAGCAGCATTTCGTGACGTACAGTGTCAATGGTTGGTACGACGAGATCAGCGGCAGCTACTCGGTGAGCTGCACAGAAAGAAAGGTATCAGAAATAAACAACGAATGATACAATCTTAAAATCAAAATCTAAACCAATCAAATCAAACAATCTTCTACCCGAAACTTCCTCTAAAAAAACTAGTGAGAATGAGATCACCTTCGATCTCCATCACAGGAACACGGCTCAACCACGGTTGCCATTCACCACTCATTTGCACTTCAAAGTCAATAAGTGGAGCCTAAAAACCTCATGAAAAATTATCTCATCATGAGAAACGCCATTCAAAGGCAAGGGCAATACGTTAGCAAACAAAGGCTTGAAAACGATGATGCTTAATACCTGTTGATTAGAAGGAAGGGTGAGGGTAGTTGAGTTTCGAATAAAGTCACTCATTGTGTTGACGACATTTCCATTTGCCGTCACCGCTAAACGCCCAGATCATATTTGTGAGCATTGTTCGAGTCACATAGGTTTCAACTTGATCCGGCTGGAAATAGGTGCACTTGGAAGAAAATTCACGGTTGCGAGCTCAGAACTGAGCTCCACTGCTATATGATAACTAAGCGGCAGCCCAAAAAACTAGTTCTTTTACCTATTCAGTGAATTTTCACGCTAGTACAACAATCATAAGTTATATTACTGCTTCAAGCCTACCAGATCAGGTCGTGAGAAAAAAAATCGAGGTTAGAATCTCAATAGCGAGAGCACTTACTGTAAGAGGGAAATCTCCTTGACTAGCGTCGTGATTGATGACACAGCGAACGGAATAGTTCATCATGGCAAAGAACGATGACAGCAGTCGCTGTTGGGTTGGAACCATTACATGATCCAAATTCGTTAGTGCATAGTTGGGCCAATGGGACGAGATCGTTGAAGTGTTATACCATTCTACGCTTGGCGTTCGCTATCGTTGGCAATTTTATACATTGTTTGTTGTGACCTGGCAGTTGCTTAACTGTTAGTTTACACTCGATGTTTGCCTCCGCTGAAACTTTAAAAGCTTGCTGGGCGGAAGTGGTGTAGTGACAAGTGGCGCGCTCACCACGCGAGCGGTCCGGGATCAAATCCTGGGTCGTGAGTCGCCCGGGCCAACCAAGCCTTCCATCCCTCCGGGGTCGGTTAATTGGTACCAGACTTGTCTGGGAGGATAAAAACACTGACTTGAACATCGGCTGGCCCCCGCAAGTCATTGTATAGGCCACATCGCATTCAAATGCCACTGCGAATGTACAAATGGAAGTAGAATGCGTGCCGCATCCCAAAAGGGATTGATCAACGGCAAATGCTTTATCCTTTTTTTATGTCGGTTAGCAGGTACTGGAATGACTAGCGTGCATCCATTTCCTAACAGCCTCCTTAGCATGGCCATGCTGCAGTGATCAGAATGCCGCAGTAATTCCGAAATATTTGAATTGCTTAGGATTTTTCGCGCTGTCAGTCTCGGTCTTATTCAAGAGCTTTGTTCTGCAACATTTCATGATTACGGATGTATTCTTTGAAAGCGCACATTCACACTTCCATCCAATTGTGTTGTTCTTTTAACACTACAATGCTTTTCCCCTTTTCAAAAGTGTCTCAGTACAGCAAGCTACTTTGCACGAGTTTCTTGCGGACAAGTGCTGCAGCAAGATTCGATATCAATTGAGCATATGGTCCCGAATACGCAAAAAGTAAATTGTGCAGTCGTTTTTCATTCAGAATGCCTTCTCGCCATATTGAAAGCTTAAAAGAAGGTTAGGGCGAAGGCAGAGACTGACAGAAATTAAATGAGGGTTGAAATCGTGGGGTTCCCAAATACGGGTGAGGGTGATAAGTCCAAAGAAGTCGAAAAATGGATGTCGCTGGCTTTTCTTCCCTCCGTTGTGCAGCCCCACACATTACAGCCCTACTGCACTTCCAACGGTGCACAATTTGAAGTAGCTGAGCTATGAAACTGTGCTGCCAATATTATACATAGAAGACCTCTTGCCCATGTAATGCCACTTTTCCTACCATCTGGAGGGCCTCTTTAAGAGATAAAAGCTTGAGACCCAACATGGTGGTGGGATGACCTCGCTGAGTTCTTCACCCACAGAACTGCAGCACTTAAAATTTCCAGATCTATTCACCTCTTCTTATAGGCAAAGCTAAGGGGATCGTAAAGGCTCTCATTTTCATCGAAATACCTTGTTTGAAACGAGCGATATAAGCTTTTGAATTTGAGGGTCAGAACTAGTGGCAACTTTCCGAGCAACGAAATATCTGCATGTGTTTTATACATCTACAACTACGCGACACTAGTCAATTTATAACAGAGTCGCGCACAGGATCTGGAAGGAGAAAAATCGTAGACGATCGCTGCACTTGATAACTTGTAGGAAACCGGCGTGGTCTTCAACGGCTAACCCTATGATGTTCGTACGAGCGCTTGCTGAAAACCCCACTTCACCATTCAATTAGTATAGCGCATGAACTTCAAAAAGGCTTAGCCTAGGTAAAGATAGAATTGAGAGCTTGCCGACTTTTCAATAGATTCCAATTCACACCTGGAGAGAAGTGGGACTGCAATGACGCAGCACACTGCCTCTGAATGGTAACCGAGCGAGTTGGAGCTGCATCTTCGGCAATCACTGCATCGCTCTCAATAGATACGTTGCGCAAGCGAGATAGGTAGTGCTCAAACATCATCTCTGTTGTTATGACCTGAAAAAGTCATGAATCAAGAAGGGCTGCAGCGAGGAGGCTTTGAAGCTTAACACACTTACCTCATCACTGAACCATACCATACCACAACGAGACACTGTAGCCAAAGTAGCGTATTTCAAGTCAGCGACTTCGAATATGATGCGCACCTTAAAGATTTTTTTTCGAAACAGTAAGCACTTCAATGAAATAGGGTAAGGCATAACTCAGGAAAACAGAAAAAATTAAAATAATTCTCAAAAAAAAACGGAAAGCAACCCCAGATAAATACGGTCATTTGCTTATCTTTCGACTCAAAAAAATGAACAAAAACAGGATGAGCTTACATTTGGTGGAATCGCAAGACGCTCTCCATTTGGCAGAGTGAGAAGTTTATTGTCGTCAAGGACTGAGTTCAAATTCTCAACCCATTCTGGATCCACATCTCCGTCAAAGATTATCCATTGGCGCTTCTCGCTTTCACCGCGGACGTTATCAATTATCCTGAACGTTTAGATAGTGAGGCATCCGCGTGACAAATGACCTGGCGAATGATTAATGTCCCTAAGTAGGTTTAAATGGTAGTCTTTCAAGTCGGGCCCTGCTTTTTAGAACTTTGTGGATGATGCATAGACGTGAAGCACAAAATACGGCGAAGGCAGGTGTGGCCTATACAGAATCGATTGTCAAAGCTGTGGAGACGAATATATAGGTCAGACGGCTAGTCCTCTCATGTGCGAGTTGAGGAGCATTCGGAGGAAAAGGATACGTCGCGCTATCTATTGCCTCAGGTTACAAAGGGTGGCAATAAATCATGAAAATGATTTTGGCAGCAGTAATCGTCGAGGTCTAATAGCGCGCGAACCGAGACAAGGCGCTTGGAAAGACCCAGGAGCCGATTTTGATCAGATGCGGGAATCAAACGAACAGCGAGAGAAAGCGTAGTCACCAGGTTTAAGCCTATCTATTACTAGTAAAGCCTTTGTGGATGTGTGTCGGTCTGTCGCTCTAGTATGTCCACTGTCACTAAATTCCCTAGCTCCTGGTCCACTGGAGGACCGGGAAAGTTTTGGGTGGCCAGTCGTATAAAAAAACATCAGTGAGCGGAGCCCCGCCCACAGTGGGTGGCAGTGCGTCGAAATGAAGTGTACTGCGACCAAGTTGGGTTCATTCTACTTTGGAAAAACAGCATTCGAAATGGAAGAAAGTAGTGTGGTAATGTGTTTTGTAAGTCTGATCGTGAGAGTACCCGGTGGTGGGGCGTTCTCCAAAAAAAGCAGTGCTTAACAAAAGGATTGATAACTTGGTTGGGAAAAGGCCTACAGAGCAGAAAACAAATTGGTGTAGGGGAGCAATGTCTAAGGTGTTCCCAGCATACACGACGTGGGCGGGGCGTGCTCTGAAGTGTACAGCATTTTCTACAAGTCCTCATAATTCGGGCCGGGGAAGTCTAGATGAGCCGGAAAAAGGTGGATAGAGGTGGGTGGAGGAGTGGAGGCCAGCTGTCATTGGTGGGCGGGGCTTGACCAAAGTGGGCGGAGTTTGCGACGAAAATTCATAACTCGGCTCCAAGAAGTCCCGGAGGCGGGAAAAAGGTGGATGGAGGTGGGTGGAGGAGTGGAGGCCAGCTGTCATTGGTGGGCGGGGCTTGACCAAAGTGGGCGGAGTTTGCGACGAAAATTCATAACTCGGCTCCAAGAAGTCCCGGAGGCTGGGAAAAGGTGGATGGAGGTGGGTGGAGGAGAAGGAGGTCGATTGCCCTTGGCAGCAGGTTTGCATCAAAGTGGGCGGAGTTTGCCAGAAACTTCATAACTTCCTCTGCCAGACCTACAACTCGGTTCTAAGAAGTCCCGGGTTTGTGGTTTCCACCTTTTGGACTGAAGTAGGTGAAATCGCGATACGTTAGCCGACTAAGCCATTGTCAGCCACATGTGCTGTTGAATCAAGAAAAAAGAAGTATATTTCCATTTACAATGCATGTGTTCCAATATGATGCAAAAAAACGTTTTGAAAACAAGGGGCATGGCCTGAAACACCTTCCTAGTTGAACTGCGGGATACCGAGACTATTAATGGAGCTAGGCCTGTGATATCCTGGTAATAAGTCATAGGCTTCAATAACGCTTACTGTTTTCGAGAAATCGTTTCTTAAGACCCATTCCCGTATTAAATTCATACCTCCTGATCACCGATGTGAACAATCCATCTGTCCATTCACGAGTATTCGGATCAAGCACACCGTACAAAGCATCTTTGCTCATCGCCTTCGCATCAATGACATGTGCTACACCTTCGATCTTCTCGAAACGCTCTAGAGCCTTCAGTAGCACCTTCCATGCAGTCGTTTTTCCACTTCCACTAGGGCCGACAAGCATGAGACCATGATTGAGGTTGGTGATCTGGTAAAGTTGTAACACTTTCTCGATCCAGGCCGCTCCCAATTCACCAGTGACATCGGCGTGACATAGCATGAGTTCGTCACACACTTGAGCGATATGCTGACGCAACCTAAGAATTTAAATGGCTCAATCAATACCATGAAGGTAAAAATTTCCGGCAGCCACTTGAACTCACTCAATCATCTGGTTGGGTGTATAGTGAATTGACGGGAAGACATCGGACAGCAGCGAGAAAAGTAGGGCAATGTCTTCGCTCACGAGTTTTGGCACCAACGTCTCGCAGACAGATTGGATGAGCATCTGAGGAAAGAGTTAAGAAACTCGAACAATTAAAAATCCGAAGAAATATCATAATAAGATTTTGAAAAGAATGTACCTGTTGCTCTGCCACGTCTTCCAGTGCTGCTGATCCCATCTTAGCGAGCTTATCACGTTTTACATTTCCTGCCGACACCAAGACGTACTTTAGCGCACGAAGACCAAAGTCGTAGTGACATTGAGACGAAGAGCTGCTCTTTGCAAAGACTAAACAAAGGTGAATTTAACAATAAGGAAAAAAACCTGCCCAAAAATACAATGTATAATCTTCAATTTTTAAATGACCTACATGAACAATGGTACAATCTTATTCGCAAGGACCTCTGCAGTACGGAACCCTTGCGAGAAGAGCATAACTTGCGCGATAAGCTGCCGATCGGGTTGGGTCATGGCCAAGCTTCGGAACAACTGAAAATTTTTTCTTTTGAAATTTGGATCTGAACTATTTTCTTCCTTGGCTGCTATCCTTGGCATTGATAATGCCGGT